>JAYMSP010005867.1:0-12760 GCA_036897095.1 Plantago elongata | reverse complement strand
TCTTGTTTGTACTCATGAATTTCTCAATATGAATTTGAATTTTGAATTATGTTTGATTTTGAATTTTTCAAAAAAAATAAAAAAATGACGTGACGACGCGACGACGACGCGTCACCATTGGAGCAAAACGACGACGACGCGTCGTCGACCACGACGACGCGCCGTCGTCCGTCACCATTGGGAATGGTCTAAAGTTGAGCCATGACACGAACAAAACAATTGATAAATCCCATAAATAGATGAAGAAGAAACTTAAAATAAGAAGAACCCTAGTTAATTTAGCATTTCTGCTTTATTCGAGTTTTGAATATTGTGACATTTAAACTTGTTACTATTGCTACTCGTACTTGCCAAGTTTCTCTCAACAACAATTATTCACCGAACTGTTCTTCTCTGCGAAAGTGATGGACCCTTCAGACTTTGTAAATGGCAGAAACTCAACTTTTGATTTTGATGTGGAACAAATGGCAGAAACTCTAGCTGAATATCTTGATAACCTTAATGTGGGAGCTTCTACTTCTGCTTCTCCCAACATCTGGAATGTGGGTGGTGAGTATCTGGGTAAGAAACCCAATACATTTTCTGAATTATTGTGTATTTTGTCGTTATGATTTATCCCTTTATGTTGTTTTTCACACTTCACTTATTTTTGGAAATTCTGCTAGGGTTGAGGTATATGGATGTTTGATATATTTATTATATCAAAGATTAGATTTTTGTTTGCTTCTGGGTTGTTAATTATGTCTTGTTCTGTTCTATTGGTTGATAATTTGAGATAAAGATTACCTAAACAGAAGAAAACAAATAGGGTTTATATAGTTTATGTCAGGGTGAGGGTAGTGGGGACTGGGTTTTGTGGGGTAGCTGCCTCTTGATTATTGTTTTGGATATTGTTCCCACCCTTTGGGTTTTTTATTCTCCTGTCTAACCCGCGAAATTTTATTCCTGGCTCCGCTCCTTGTTATAACATGGAATCGCTTAGTTTAGGGTAATCGCTTAGACAAGAATTGTGTTAGACCGTCTAACTGTTTTACGCTGGTGCAAAATTAGGGGGATGGGTCACACTTGGTGGATGGTGTGGAGAGGAGTGGTGGCCATTCTAATATTTATAGTTGTCTTTTGTAGATGGTAGTGCTATGATTCTTCTTTATATGTCTAACTCAAGTTTTTGTTGTTTGATTGATTTATGGTAGGAGACAATTTTCGTTCTCATGTGCCAAATTTGGGGCCAAGCAGTAGTCACTATGGTGGATATAGAAATTCAAGTTCCCAAGGTCGTCTACATGAATATCTTGCTGCTGGAGTTTCAGCTCGACAATCAAGGATGCGGTATATGGTTGAACGTTCTTTAGAATATGATGCTTTGAACCAGAATGGCAGTAGTTTACCGCTGTCATATGACCCAAGTTCTAGGCCACCTGTACTTGATACAACTAATTTCTGTAAGACCAGGATGAATGGAAACTATGTACTCTATCCGGAAAGTATTTATGGCATGACAAGTCATGAGCTGAGAAATTGTAATGGCTCGTGGAATCAGCGAAGGATTACTCGTAAAGAGATTGCATCGTTACTTTTGAGATTTCGTGGTAAAATATCTTCTCTGGTGCTGCATGAATCCTATCATCCCTACTTTGATGTTCTAGTTGATGGTTGTGAAGGTGATCACTTGAACTTTCTTATGGCGGAGTTAGTTTCTGAGAGCCACTTGTTTGTTGCTGCAGCATTCACCACACAGGGGTTAGGATAATATATCCCTTTATTCTAAGTTTATATACTGCCTGTACCTTGTTTAATGTATTTCTGCACGTGACAGTTCTTGTTCGATTATGAATCTTATAAAGAAGCTCAAGAATACACATCATGCGTTCACTCTGACCAAAATTCTGTCCGAAAGATTCTATGACATTGCTACGCATCCTACAGCTAGGAATGTGATTAAAGAGTGTTTATGTATCTTTGAAAGTGGGCCGAACATGGTACTTTTGCATTTATATCTCCTTGTTCTTTAGAGAAAATATGCACTGTATTTAAATCTGTGCTGTGTTTCTTTTGCGGAGACTATAACATGTTGCATTTGCTCTTTAGGTACTATATGAGCATATAAATGAGTATTTTCAATGTTTAGCCAAACATCAGGTGGGATGCAGATTTCTTAAGGACTGCATTAACATAATTGCCGGGGACCAGGGAATGGGGCTTCTCATTCGTGTTGCACAAAAGTCAGATAATCTGTCAAATGATCCATACGGGTACTCTCATTATATTAGGATTCTAAATTTAACCTAGTACATCTTCTAATGCAGTAATACCATATGTGGTCTTCAATTTTTCAGGAACTATGTCGTGCAGGAGTTACTTAAACAAAGAAACACTGTGGTTAATGGCATGATATTGACTAAACTCAGAGGTAAGTTTACATCGCTAGCACGAAATAAAGTAGGCAGTCATGTGGTGGAAGTATGCATGAAATCTTCTGAAACTGGCGTATATACTGTGGTGAATGAAATATTACGAGATCCTCAAGCACTTCTTGAACTTGCGAAAGACCAATTTGGAAACTATGTCATTCAGAAAGCCCTGAAGGTCACTAAGGTAGTTGTAACTAGTCTGCACTGCAGTTGAAGAGTAAGTTTTTCTTAGACTAAATTTGTTTTTAATTTGCTTCCAGGGACTGAAGTCTAACGAGCTGTATGAATCTCTGAGTAAAGCTCTGAGACCGTACTCCTGGGAACTGAAACAGACACCAGGAGGAAAGTCTGTGATGAATATTCTTGAACGTGGACGTCGATCCTAAATTGGTATCGGTGATTACTCTGGATTCCAGCATCTTGGTTTTCTGATTCCCTAAATGTGATTTTTTATCTGTAGACGGTAGTGATTCTTGGATCATTGGAGTGTACCCTTTCCTATTGTTTTGTAGTATCCATAGTTTTTTTTTTGAAATGGCAAATGTAACTTGAACATCCGACCTATAGGTTGGAGGGGAACGTATTGCCAACTGAGCTACATGTTGTCTTTTGTAGTTTATCCGTTGTTGTTGATGTATGGTAACAGTTTTATACTTTTGGAGGAACATGTAAGATGGATCATGGTGTATTATCTAACAAGGCCATTGTTATTGTTATATTTCAAATGATGGTGAAATGTTCTCATATCATCCTATTTCAGTATATAATTACAATTTTAGAAATTTCTTGTCCTATTTACATTCTTATTTCTTAATGCCCTACAAACTGAAACTTTATGGGCTTGTATATATATGCTACTAGTATTGTCTCGGGATTTCATTGTGGCAGAGACCTTCCATCGTTGAGAAGATTCACAACATGCTTTCCTCCAGCGAAGCAGATGAGTTCCCGTGTATGAGGTTCGAGTGATTTCACTAGAGCTCCAAAAAGATCAGCAAGGCCCAGTTCCTGATTCAGTAGACAGGACGAATTGTGTTAACTATACTGTAACATAACCAGGAGAACGTCCATATAAATGATCATGTTATCTTATGTAGAACTAGAATTAGGTAATTACCTTTGTTCTGTTTAACGCCTTCTGGATGACATAGTTTCCAGTTGGATGCCGAGCTAGTTGATAAGGCGTGGTTGGACTACTCATTAATATTTCTCGAACCACAGTGTCTGTCCCAACAGGGCAACATTCCAGGCATCTTTCAACTACATGACTGCCTCCTTTTTTCTGCGATAGTGCTATGAACTTACCATTCAGACATTTCAGTATTTTGTGATGAATTTCTGTGTCGTTCAATTGAAGTACATGCTGCACAACATAGTTCCTGCAAAAAGGAAAAAAAAATAGTATGACAAATTAAGTAAACCTCAAAGAGAGGAACATAGATATGTTCTGAATAAACAGAGCCATTTAGTTAAGAGTTTGATAAATATTAACCCATATGAATCTCTTGAGAGGTAATCTGAGAAATGTGCGACATGATTGAGAAGCCTTGTTCTTTGTTCGCCTGTAATTGTGTCGATGCATTCCTTAAGTGACAGGCAGCCCAACTCATTCGTCCCCAACTCAAGAACACGACTTATTGCTTGTTCATATAATACCTGATTCATCATGTGCCAATCGTGTTGTAGATATAATTAGAAAATAGAGAAATCTTGTCTGTACCAAGTGTATTATTAGCTTGGAGTTTTACTCCCAATACATTCTTAATCATGGGAAATCAAAGTATTGTACCTCATTAGGACCGGCTCCAAAATAGTTGAGACAGCTTTCTACGACGTTCCTAGCTGTGTGATGAGTTGCTAGTTCATAGAACCAAGGTGCAAGAATTTGAGTCAGAGAGAAGGCGTAATCTGTCTTCTTAATCTTTTTTATCAGTTTGATAATGCACCTTGATCTGTGAAAACAGCAAGGAACACTAAGTTCGAAAGATCCTGATACTTGGAACAAACTTTCACTAAATTTGAAGAGCATTAATTTATATTTACTCCATACCCTTGCTTATGGAACACCGCGTTCATAAGCAGCAACTCGTCTGATAAGATCCGCTCTGCAAGTGAATTCAATTGTTCCTCTCCATAAGTAGGAGTAGTGTTAATCAAATCCCCCAACTTATTCACCAGTTTATCCAGCATTATGTTTGTTGCAACAGGAGACTGTTTGTTTCGGTTCCAATCTCGACTAACACTTCCCAGAACGTTGTCGTATATGGGATCATCCTCAACGTTCCACGAGTCGGTTGCTGATTCAGAACTTGCGCCTGGTGAAGTTCGTGCAGCAGGTAGAATACTCACCTGTTTGTCTTCCAAAAGCTCCAAGTTCTGCATGTTTGCACGTTGGTGTCCTACAAGTTAATGATTTCTTAGGTTCTTTAGTACTAGTAATAGGTAGAATTCTAAAATTATGCAAGGATAGCACGTGTGCGTGTATGACCATATACTACAGAATAATGCTACCAAACATTCTATTTATTTTATAAAGAAAAGTAAGAAGGAAAATGAGAAATTCGAAGAATTGAGTTAATCTAATCGAATTTACCTTGGTGCATAAAATTATAATGAATGATGGAGGTGGAGGGTTTTTCGTGTTGAGAATCGAAGAGGCTTAATTGTTTAGTCTGTTGAGCAAGAGTTTCCATAAACTCTTTGAAATCGGCATACTTAACTATCCCACAAGGACTAATGTTGTTGCTCAATTGATCATAAATTTGAGCAAGAGAACTTAAAGACTCCATAATACTACTATATGGTAGTGTGACTTATGAGTGAAGAAACACAAGAGAGAGAGAGAGAGAGCAATTCAATTAAGAATGATGAACAAAGGGAGACCAATTGCGAGCTTATTTATAGAGTTTGGAATGTGTTCTAGTTAAGGAAAACAAGTTAAATGTATGGACAATGATACAAACACTTTTTACTCCAATTAGTACCTAGTTAGGGATTTAATTTGACGGTAGCTAAAAGAATTAAAATTACCAATCCTGTCCGTCATGTTGTCAAGTGGATGTCCAATGGAATCACATTATCACATTTTATATTATTTTCCAATCATTATCACATTCAATAGGTTCTTTATATAAAGTTACACCCTGTTCACAAAATTAATTAAAATTCTAGGTTATTATACAAGTTAGATGGTCGGCTAGTTTGCTTGAAAAGTTATGAATTAATGTACTAAACTTTATCAAGGAGCTGAAACACTAGTAATAAACAATACCTTAATTGGGAGTTTGTTTGTTAACTTTTTTTAACAAACTAACTTATTAGCTTCCAACTAATTTGCTTAAAAAAAAGTACTTTCACACAACAAACGTAAAAACAAAACAAAAAACTCATGCAATAAAAAGATTATTGGTAAATGTAGTACTATGAATATGATCCATGGAAACTGGATGACGACCTAGGCCTTTTTAAGATCGGTCTTACTTTTTCTTTTTCCTCATAAATATTTCTCGTTCATGGCAGAAGAAAAGCAGAAGAAACTTAAGAGAAATTCAAACAAAAGAATGCACTTTAAGAAATTCTTCCTAACCATAGAAATGTGTTTGTACTAGCATGAGCAATATGTTCAAAACTTTCTACTCTCAACCGTAGAAATTTGTACAATGTATAGCAAACCTTTAAATAAATAAAGTATATCGGTCTTTATCTTTAATTCATTGTACGTAGTACAATTATTATGCGATCCAAACTTCATTAAAGACTTGACTTCTGGTAATTCATTAGAGATCGAATAAAATTTTCAAGGTGAAATTCACAATTCATTTTATTATTTTGATACGTTAATATTTAACTATAAATTCAATTACTTGATTCGTTTATTGTAGCTGAATGGGGAGTATTAGATAATCTAATGAATATGTGAAGCCAGGAGATATAAAAATCTAAAGTAACAGGTTCATAAGCCATATCTTTAGACACCCAATTCCCATGAAATTTCTTGATGGGGCTCTCTTGCTTAAAGCTCATCCGTGGGCTTTCCATAAAAGATACCAGTGAAAAGAAAGATATGATGATTATTTATCATCATTTCTAAAACACAGAGAATAAAGAGTATCTTCTTATGCCAAAGAACTGAAGAATGAATTTGCTTCTAATAATTTACTCCAACTTTTTCTATATGGATCGAAATTAACGAAACCCCACATTGTAACTCTACGGTTGTACTTGAATGTATCTTTTCTAAGCTAGTCTTCCTAATGGGGCCCTATTGCCGTGCCCTCTATAATCGACCAACATCCATATCTCACTTTACTTCTACCGCGTGTCAAATTAAGGCATCTATATACATAAAGTTACTTTAGACATACATAAATTGTAGAATAAAATGAAGTTAAAGTATGGAATTGCATGGAAGATTGAAGGGTATCTTTTAAATTTAATATACATATTTATTTTATATACTACATAATGGTTATGCATTCTTTATATACCTTATGATAGATATTTATTTAGAAGTTATACTCCAGTCATTCTTTTACTCCGATCTGGTAATTTATTACACGTGTCGGGGTAATTTACACGTCTAACGTGCTTCAAGCGTTAAAAATATCACCAGCGCTTGATACATGCCATATTGTGTTCAATATCGAAAATTACTTTGAAAGAAAAATAAGAAAAGAAAGAGATATTCAAAAAATACAAAGTATTGTGTCGAGCGCGTGAGATACTCTATGCGTATGTAATTAATTAATCATGAAATTGAAGAAAAAAAATGATCCGAATAAATCTTCTAAATAAGTAGTTATTGTTAGACTATGTAATTGTATTAGTTTCCTGATTAGATTAGTCTTTTAGATTATAGAACTCTAGTTAGATTAGTTTCCTGATTAGATTAGTCTTTAGATTATAGCTTCTTGTACTTGTATATATACCCCTTCTAATTCTATGAATAGACAGGGAAAATAGTTCTTTCAGTTATTATAAGACGTACAAAAAGTACAAAGTCATTATGCAATATGTAAAATGGATATATCTTACCGTACCGTATATTTTTAAAAAATTCCCTATGATTGAACGTGAAAATCTTCAAAAAGTATACTACGTACCATCTACGTACCATCAACTACTTTAGAGCGATAGTGGCAAACTGGCAATGCGAGGGGATTTACATATTATCAAAATATTTACACGGTTTGATCACGTCGTTAAAAGTTCACCTTATCCTTTCTCTTTTTAATGACCTTTGGACTACTCTTTTTTCATTTAATACACTTAAAGCCAAACAATATATTTATCCGTGACACCTGTCGATATCCTATTGCTTGCTAGCTTTCAGAGATAACTTACTAGGTCAAAGATGTCAAGTGTAAAACTACCCTCCGGATTTGGATTAGTATAATTCTCCAGAGACAGCATCAAAGTGGACTATACTTCACTAGATTAGGATTCCCCTGTCATTGTATGAATACTGAAGTTATATAAAGAACTCAGGTGGCCGAATTTAGACATATATACATTCAATTTAGTTGAATTCTATTCGATTCAATTCAGTTTAATACAACTCTACTTAAATTATATCTCTTCAATTTAAAATTACTTCAATTTCATTAAATTCAATACAACTCTGTTTAATTATAATTTATACATTACTTATTTTAATCCATTTTCATTCGGTTCAGTAAATTTTCAAATGAAGAAAATAGAACCTAATTAAACTGTGTTCTCTTCAACTAAAAATTACTTTAGTTCAATTCAGTCCAGTCCAGTACAGTTCAGTTCAACTCGACTTAGTTATAATTTAAGTTGTGTTCTCTTAAACTGAGATTTACTGAACTGGACTGGACTGGACTGGATTGGACTGAAGTAAGGTATAAACTATAACTAAACCGAGCTGAACTAAACTGCACTGAACTGAATTGGACTGAACTGAACTGAACTGAACTGATTTCCAATTAAATAGAACACAACCTTATACCTTGCTTCAGTTCATCAGTTTAGTTAAATTCAGTTCAGTCCAGTTGAGTTCTGTAAATCTATGTTAAAGAGAACACAACCTTAATTACAATTACTACTATACTTCAGTTTAATCAGTAAATTTCAATTCAAGAGAATATAAATTAAGGCCGTGTTCTCTTCAACTGAGATTTACTGAACTAGACTAAACTGAATTGAATTGGATGAACTGAAGTAAGGTATAAATTATAATTAAGCCGAGCTGAATTTAACTTAACTGAACTGAACTGGATTGGACTGAATTAAAGTGATTTTAAGTTAAAAATATCCGTAGTATCTCATATATATTGCAAATCGTAAACAATTCCCAGGTTAAAGATCCGTGCCTAAAATTAATTTTTGACCAATGTATTTCCTATATAATTGTAGGATTGTGCATTTCAACTCTTCCATGTGTCATCTTTTTCTATGTAATTGCCAAATGTATATATTGTGTATTTCAATTGTATTTCACTATGTTAATGCGAATAAAAAAGCAACTCTACACGATTTTATACGCTAGCTTGGGTTTATGGTCACTGGAAAATTACTTGATGCCATTACACATGATCAATTGCTAAATAACTCAATTAAGCAATCCTTCTCAATTAAGGCATCACTTTCTTTGTCACCTCAAAACATTTCCACCTCTCTCAGTGTTGTTTCAATTCAACCATCAACATTTCCAAGTCTTTATAATTAAGCTCTTTATACAATATTCTACTAGAGCAAACTAACACACATACAAATTGCAATTCAATTTCTCATACTCTAGCAATCTAGTTCATTTCCAGATCCCTCTGCCAATGGCTCCCCGAAAAATCGACCAAGATGGTATATGTGGCTTCTTCTTCTGTGTCATTGTCGTTCTAGGTGCACTTATGGTGATTTGTTGGTTGAGCATAACACCGATTGATCCAAGATTCAGGATCACTCGTGTGCAGCGTTCTCTCGACTCTTCCACTCGCCTGCAGAATAGAAGTGATCATCACATTGCCCGTAATTACTCCTTGATTGTCCATCTCCAAGTCTACAATTCGAACAAGCGTATGGGAATCTTTTACGACAACATCACTTTGATATTACACAAAAATGTTGGTGTTGATGAATGGAGTTCTGCTCATGCTGGTTTCTATCAGGGTTACAATAAGAATAAGACTACTTCTGTCCAAATTTTGTTGCGTTATGCTGATCAAGAGTTTTCGCAGTACATGGTTCGAGTGGAAACTGCAGTCAGGTTTAGGATTATCGAATGGAACACGAAGCTCAAACAGATCAAATATGATGACATTTCTTTAAGTAAGCTAGTAGATATGAATGGAACTGTCTTAGTGGGGAACAATTATACACAACAGTACATGAAAAAGATCAAAACATAGAGCAGATATAGGGGTTCAAGGAACTGCCTTTTAGTTTACATTTATATACGTATTCTCATCCTCTAATTTTCATGAAAGAAATTATATTTATATAAATAATCGTTATTTATTTATAATGTGCATTTTCTTTTAACGAAAATGTTTATATTATCAAAATCGAAAAAGGTACAATTGTACTCGATGGATCACTACAAAGAACTTGCCCCGACTGTATCTAGAGTATTTTTTTTTATCCAAATTTTATTAATAAAAACTCACTAGCACAAGAAATGCAATAAAAAAAAAAAAACAGTGACAAAGAAATAGAAACCTCAGCACCAAATCAGCCTCCCTATGAATACAAAATCTAAACCCAACTCTATAATGCTCTCTAACAATACAAATAAGAAACATCCACAACCAAAAACAATCCACTAATTTAGAAGTGATATCAATAATACAAACAAATCAAGTACATCTTCACCACCCAGAAAACTTCACTTCTCCATGACAAGGCTCCGAACCAAAGTATATCACCAAAATAAAAAATAACCTCAAGATATTGAAGATTAAATCGCATGGGTTTTATTTCTTGAGTTCCTCAAGATATTGAAAACTGGATCTCCATGGTCTAGCTAGTTGAATTGAAAGTCACGGGACTCCTCAGAGTATACAAGATACTCCTCTCACCGAGACTCAACGATCATAGCAAAAATAAAAAAACCTGAAGAAGTTTGAGGTTAAATCACATTGGTTTAACACCTCAAGGTATTGATAGATCACAGTGGTCTAGTTACTTGAGTTAAATTCACGAGACTGCTTAGTGTATACAAGATACTCCTCTCAACCGCAACGCATGATAACCAATAACTATGCTAGTGGCACCTCTCCACCTATCCTCCCCTACAATATGTGGCAGGAAATTTAAGGATTGGTCATGAACATAGTTCCGATCCCATTATTATACACCCCTCCCCTAGGCTCAGACATGATCAGTGGCAATCAATTTAAGATGTTGTCACGAGGAAATGCTCGTCCTGTCCATTTTTGCTAGTCCTCTACACCATATACTTTCAAGGTACTAAAGTGACAAATAATTTAAGGTGACACTATAGCCACTGAATCTCAATCACAAAGTAAGTCACGGGACTCCTTAGAAAATACAAAAATACTTCTCTTACCGAGAAATAAAATTAAAAAGTAAAATAACATCAACGTATGTATATTGATCCAAGTAAAACTAGTCTTGGATATCTTCTACCCCAAGCCATTTCCAGACCAAACTTGATAGTCATCAATTCCGTGGCAATAACAAATAGAGAAGGTGTTTGTTTACGAAAAAATGTGCGATTGATAATTGTTAAAAGTTTACATTGTATTCGACTATTTAGTCGTGTAAAGAATGAAATATGTGCCTGTCAATTTTCTTTCGTTTTAAAAAATAAATTTTGTACCTGATCCCAAAGAAGCAAAAATACCAAAATCAATTAATTTTACCAAAATAGCACTTTTAAAGCCAAGTGTTAATTTCCTTATAGCCAGAGTGCTACTCTATATAAGAGATCATTTTCAATTCACCTGTTCGCGATTAATTACTCAATCTTCTTCTCTGAATTTCTTCCATCTCTCTGTTTTCATTCTGCCAAAAACCGTTTCTTGCTGCTACCAAGAATGCCTTCACCAACCGCTGCTATGGCGGAGCGGATGTGCAGATCACTCCACCTAAGAGAAACTGATAATGCTGCTGCTTCTGCACCATGTTGTCAAGAAGGTAGTTCACACGTTGTGTTGATTTCGTTTATGCATTGATTGTTCATGGTTTTGGTATTCGTCGATTTTTGATTTATTGACCGTAGTTAGTCATTTGATTCAACACAGGTAATCTGAATAATCATATTGGACTGTTTACCACAAATTCATCGATCTTCAATGAGCGTTCACAGTCAACAGATAGGCAGTGGCTCATTGAAGCAGTGCGTGTAAGAGAGACTGATAATCCTGCTTTTCGACACAGAATCGTTGGTAATTGTTAGACTATGTAATTGTATTAGTTTCTTGATTAGATTAGTCTTTTAGATTATAAAACTCTAGTTAGATTAGTTTCCTAATTAGATTAGTATTTAGATTATAACTTCTTGTACTTGTATATATACCCCTTCTAATTCTATGAATAGACAGGAAAAGTAGTTCTTTCATGGTATCAAAGTCATGTAAGTCTCCAACGAGCATTGGTACTGCCTCTCATCTTTTCCCTCAATGCAATAAATCTGATTGCCCTTATCTCTTTTATCCCTTTTATCCTTGCCCTTAGCTCTTTTCTCCCTTTTCTCCTTATTTCTTTTCTGCCTTTTCTCCTTATCTCTCAACCTCTAATCTTTCCCCCCTTTTCTCCTTATAATCTCTTCTCCCTTTCTTTTCCCCCTTTTCTCCTTATTTATTTTCTCCCTTTTCTCCTTATCTCTCAAGCGCTCATGCGCAACTCTTTCTTCCTGCAATCGATTCCCACTGAATCGTTCTCTTCTTTCTCAAGATCGATTCAATTGAATTGATTTTCTTCTCTGATCAAACAACCCACTGTCGTTGGTCCTGCCTCTCATCTTTCCCCTCAATGGATTGCCCTTATTTCTTTTCTACCTTTTCACCTTATCTCTCGAGCTCTAATCTTTTCTCCCTTTTCTCCTTATCTCTTTTCTCCCTTTTCTCCTTATCTCTCCAGCTCTAATCTTTTCTCCTTATCTCTCAAACTCTAATCTTTTCTCCCTTTTCTCCTTATCTCTTTTCTCCCTTTTCTCCTTATCTCTCAACCTCTAATCTTTTCCCCTCTTTCTCCTTATCTCTCACCCTCTAATCTTTTCTCCCTTTTCTTCTTTTCTCCTTATCTATTTTCTCCCTCTTCTCTGATCAAACAATCCACTGTTGTTGATCTCCACCCATGTTCGAACAATTTTCTTTAATTTGTCGAACTTTCTTCTATCCTCCTGCAATTGCTCGCAATCGTCGTTC
>JAYMSP010005866.1:0-12761 GCA_036897095.1 Plantago elongata | reverse complement strand
GTCGGAAAAATGGTAGTCAATTCGTCGGCATATCCGTCGCGACTTCCCGACGAATAAATTATTCGTCGCCCTTGGTTCATTTGGCAAGACGGACTTTTTATTCGTCGGGAAGGATTTTGTCGACGAATAAATCCCTCCTGCCGACATATTTATTCATCGGCCCGCGGTGAATTTTTTGTAGTGCATCGATTCAAACTCAGGGTGAGGTTTCATAATAAACTAATTACGTTGGCGATTCAACATGACTGTCTAAAGAGCAGAGACAGAGCAATCAAGACCTCATCTAGGAAAAGGTCCATGTATTCATACCATAGTGTGAGAAAAGTAGAATAATAATCCTGAATCAATAAAGATCCATGCTGGAAGTTTCATCTCCAGATAAAACTTACGAGCAAAATGATCTTGGAAATACACTATGTGCAAGTAGTCTAACATGTCTTTAGCTATTTTTGTGAGGTCGTAGATTGAGTATAATATGAAACTCAATAGAACTGAGAATCCAAGTCCGGACTTGAGCATTTTTAACATCCCACACATCATTTGCTTTGTCATCATCCGTGGTGGAACGAGATGTCTAGGTATGTGTCGATGAATCCTTCCCACGAATAAAAGTCTAAAATTGAAAAGCCCATGTAACATCAAAATTTCTACCGCCAGTCAAGATGCCGTCCTGACTATTGTCAGTCAATATATCCACATCTGACATGTGTCCATTTCTCTCTATCGCACTCAATTATTGCTCCATATCGCACTCTACTATCGTTTTCTATCGCCCTCAATAGCTACTTGTTATTTAAATTTATTTTTTTCGTCAATTTTTCCAAAATTATAATTAAACACATATTATATATTTTGTAAGAGAATTATAATCTTATAAATTAACATTAGTCATAAATATTTATATTACTCAAAATTAAGGTTAACAATTAACGAGAAAGAGGACAAGTAAATTAAAATTCTCCGATTATTTTAATTTAAATATTATTATTATTTTTTATTTAATCTCCTAATTTGGAGAATATTTTAATTTAATTTTAATTATTGATTTTGATTTTTTATTTAAAGATTTTAATTTTGTTAATTGCAGTATTGAATATATGAAGAATGTTTTTTTAATGATATCTAATAAAATATATTTAAGTGATGTAGGTGGATAGAGCAACACGTAGTGCAACACCTTATGCGACATGAGCGACACTCCATGGCAACACTTAGTGCAAAAGGTAGGAAATTATTTGATCTCAACTTTTAATCCAATGAATTAAAATAGGTGACTAATGTATGTCAATGTGACACGATGACTGACAATAGAAGGCCCCATGTAACATAGTTTTTTCCATGTAAGAGGTTATCCTTCTCCATTAGGATAAACAAGGAAAATTTACAAGACAAAGAGGGATGAGACTAAAATTCCAAAGAAAAAAATCCAAAGATCTGAAGAACAAAACGCAGCACTAGAGATCACAAACTAGGAGCAAAAAACCAAGAAACCAAGAACCCATGCATAACTGAGAGGCGAAGGGAGAAACAAAATAAGAAGAAAAACGACAATTAGCTGGTAAAACTTGGTGGCTGCCGGCCGGAATTAGGTCGTCGACGAGGATCCGGCACCGGGTTGAAGAAGAAGGTCGGACAGTAGCTCCAACTGATGAAGGGAGGGCGGAGAGAGGCAACGGGAATTTAGGTCAAAGTGAGAAGAGATTAATTCAACGTTTAAAAAAATAGGTATTGTTGACTGTTGACTATTGACTATCAACAAGAGTCTATGACAATCAATATCTAAGGTTAGACTATATATTTTAAAGCATATTTTTATTCATGATCAACTCTGTTTGGCTTTTACCCCGGGTAATCCATCCATAGATCTTATTGGACTCTTGAAGAGTACACCCATGACTAACAAGTTATGTTTTGAGGCTCTTGATCGCAATCTATAGTGAGAGGTAATAATGATACATAATCAAACAAGCCCTTCATGGAATGATTGTCATTTTTTTGTGGTGATTCCAAATAAATATTGTCAATTATACCTAAGGGTACCAAACAGGACATAATCCATGCATCTCTTTGTTGTTTGTTGATTGATTGTTGAAGGTTTGAGATGACGAAGTTCGTGGCGATAATGATGGTGAGGTAGAAATTAAATGGCCTGATGATATCTTGATTCGCTCTACTGGTGAACCAATTTGTTATGCGATGAGAGCCAGGGCCTACCGTTATCTAAGGTTGATTCGCTCTATGTGTATTTTTCTAAAGTCACAAATACGAAGGGTATTAAGATTTAAGCATTGAGTGAGGAAGTCTATTCAAGAGGTGTTTAGAGACTTTGAGATATGTTTTATTGTTTTGATTAAACTTAACTTTTTAAATTATTCAAAAAAATTATTTTAATGTTAATACCCCCACATTCTACTCTATCTTTTGCTGATGGTTGTTATTAATGTATCTCTCACTATTATTATACATTGAGTATGCTTTCAAATAATTTAGCATATACACCTTTTAAATATAATAATATGAATTTTCGATCATTCATTTTATTTTTTTAACCGTACTTTTTATTAGAAGTTCGTACTCATCTGTGAATAAAAAAAGGAAAATTAAGCGAAAGAAAATGACGCAAGTGAATTGCCTCTTTGCAAACACGTATGAATCCCAGCTTAGTGTGGGCCAGACATAATAGGGTCCATTTTCCAGAAATGTCCATGTACACAAACTGCATACATTGCGATAGATTTTACGAATCTCTCAGATAGGTTCAAGTACAACCGATGATACAACCACTGTGCGTGTGAGTGTGTAACCGCATTTACTCTTGAGCTCACAAATTCCATTCCATCTCAAACTCTCTATCAGGTACTGTGAGCTCGATTCCTCTTCTCTTGCTGTCTCTATATCAGTTTATTTCATCTGTTTATCAAGAAACTTGAAATGAATATGTCACATGTGCATTATAAGTTTTTTGTTGCTTTTCCCCAATATTATTGCTTTAAGATTTGATAATAAGGTTTATATAGAGATAGGATAAAGGATAAAGGTGCTTGCTTTATTTGGTTATAGTGTGATTTTGAACTTCTTTATTGGAAGGGAATTTACACCTGGGTAAGGTAAGGTTACTGATTGTTTGATTAATTCTTGGTGATTTGATTAGGAATGGATCTAGGAAACTCCTGTGGTCTTGTAGGTTTGGATGGGCGAAAAGGGTCATGCCAATTTCAGGATCTTCTTGTTGCTTCTAATGCACATGATCAGGGTACTTTTACGTTGGGAGGTAGAAATGGGGATAAAAAAGCGGAAGCTTCGATTTCATTTCTTGATTTTGGTGGCAAGGGTAAATTAGTGAAGCAGTCATGTGAGGATGACAGATCTTATGTTGCGGAAGAGCATGGGGAAGGAAACAATGGAAGTGAGAAAGAGAAAGAGGAGTTGCAATGGCATCGCGTGAAGTGGACTGATCAGATGGTGAAGCTTTTGATAACTACACTTTCGTATATTGGGGAAGATGCTGTTGTGGATTGTGGTGGTGGGAGTGGAGGCAGGATTTCGCAGCCCTTGACGAAGAAAGGGAAGTGGAAGGCTGTCTCTAAGATCATGGATGAAAGGGGCTTCCATGTTTCACCTCAACAGTGTGAGGATAAGTTCAATGATCTCAATAAAAGGTATAAGAAGCTGAATGATTTGCTTGGTAGAGGCACTTCTTGTAAGGTGGTTGAAAATCCAGCTCTTTTGGATTTAATGGATGTTTCGGATAAAGTTAAAGAGAGTGCGAGGAAGATATTGGGGTCGAAGCAGTTGTTTTTTGAAGAAATGTGCTCGTATCATAATGGAAATCGTATATTTATTCCGCATGATGCATCAGTTCATAAATCTGTGCAGTTGGTTCTTGCAAATACCGTCAATACGGGGCTTTATGAGGCCAAGGCCAATAGGTCTCATGATTATGAAGGAGATGAAGAAAATAGTTGCAGCTATTCGCCTCATAAAAACTTTGAAGCGAATGTTTCTTTGAAAGGAGATCTTGGTTCTTCAAGTATGCCAGCCAAGAGGAAGGGGATACCTACTGAACATGAAAGTATGAACATCAAGAGCGCCATAAAAAAATCTGCTTCTTCTGATCATGCAAGAATGAAGCAGTCACCTAGCCATGCTGTTGATGGAGACAGGCAAGGAAATCAGTGGTTATCACAACGAGATCTTCATTTTGAAGAGCAAAGACTACACATTGAAGCTGAAATGCTGGAGTTGGAGAGGCAGCGCCTCAGATGGCTGAAGAATAATGAGCTTGAAAATAGAGCCATTGAAAATATGAGAATGGACAATGAGCATTTGAAGCTTGAGAACGAGCGGCTTGCATTTGAGATTAAACACCGAGAAACAGTGGGTCGAGTTAACTAAATAACCATTTACTGGCTTGTCAAGTAATTTGCTTGCTGCCTGCAGGTGCATATTAATAATCTTTATGTATCTATCTAGTGAAGTCAATTTTGATAATTCAGTATAAAGAATTCCAACTGTTGGAGAAAATATGTGTAACCATACTAATATAGTCAGTTTCATTTTTCATATAGAAAAAAGGGTCACACTATTCAAATCAATCTGAAATCGACCTGCTTCCCTGTTACCTATTTTCCTTATGAATAAACTGCATGGCCATCATGGTTTCTTATTCCTGGTTTCCATTATATGTCCTTAATCAGTTAATTGTACCTCTTTGTTAATTGAAGTCTGTTAGGCCTGTCCACACACTACACATGAAAGTGAATTGGTGAAACTATGCTACTGACTATGATCTCAGTATCTTTTAGTTACTTGATAATTGATATCTATCTGCAAGTAAATTTTCATCTTTTTTGACATCAACATATCTATCTGCAAACATAAAAAATTTCCAATGGAGAATAAAAATATCTAGTTTTGAACAGCCTGGATTCGTTTCAGTTGTTTTTGGATCCTTATTGCTACTTACAAGTGTTAGTAATACATGAATTGTGTTATGACTTCATTTAGCTAATACAGTTGTAGCTTTCATGCATTAAATTCAGCTGTAATGGTTCATAGTTGCTATTTGATGTTTGGCTTCAAGTACTGCAGATTTCTCTTTATCTTTCCTTTTTTTTTTTTATCCTCATTTTCTTTTTCTTTCTTTTTTTACTTTCAATTTTTTGTGATGCATTTCAATCATCCATGTTTGCTTTCGTAGAAAATCCAACTCATGTAATAGAAGCTCCTCTTCCAACACTGTCTGAAAGACTGAACGGAGACGTTACCAGTAATTTCCATTACTTGCCATGTCCAGTCAGAGCCACTCATTCTGATGACTGATTCAAAAAAGCAGATGTTTCTGCCATGAAATTGCCAAGCACCATCTGCATCTGGGCATAAAACTTCATCTTTCTCAGATAGCTTTCAATCAATTAAAAACATGGCTTCTGAGTTAAGTTGAGATACCCCATATTGCACGCTGTGAGGTCCCTTGAGATCTTCAGTTGGAGTTTACTGATCCATGTTCGATCCAGTATAGGAACCCAAGTCTCAAGTAAACAGAAGCAGTAGCATCAAATGTCCGCCAAAAAGCCAACTGTCCCAAAGTTGGGTTTGAAACTAAAGTAATGAACATTAGTAATTTTTTCCTTTTCACTATATTAAAGTCCCTATTCTACTACCAGAAAACAATTAAACCATTATCATGTATTTGGAGTATCATTTTTGTTCTTTGACATCTGATTTCTTCTCCTCCTCCTTATCAGCAGCCTCAGCCAGGGGCGGTGTAGAAACGGATGTCTCCTCAGCAACAGCCTCAACCGGTGGAGTTGTAGCAGTGGATGTCACCTCAATAGCAGCCTCGGCCAGGGGGGGTGTAACGGTAGATGATTTCTCCTCGACTGCAGCCTCGACCTGGGGAGGTGTAACGGTAGATGGTTTCTCGTCGACTGCAGCCTCGACTGGGGAAGGTATCACGGTAGATGGTTTCTCCTCGGCTGCAGCCTCCACCATCGGAGGTGTAACAATAGACGTTTCCTCAGGTTTGGATACCGGAAGTACCTCAACCTTTGTTGGTTCGGAACACTCTAACTCTGTGGCTCCCGAGCTTGAGGCCTCCTCTTTGGTAGTTTCTTTTGGCGCTTGATACTGTCATGCATTATAAAATGAGAATTGATAATCTTATGCTAGTTTCGAAATTTCATCGAACTGAAAATTCGAGACGTTGTAAGATTTTTATGTCAGTTACTGAGATTAAAAAAAGGAGAAAGTTTTATCGTAACGTGCATTGTTGTTTATGCTAACCTCAACGAGCAATTGTCCGAGAGAGATATCACCCTTGTTATCAGTGGCTTCTTCTTTCTTCTTTTCATCTGTGGTAGCTTTGGGCTTCTTTTTGCCCCCCTCCTTCATGGCTGCCGTCTCCACAGCCCGAACACTCTCCTTGGACTGTTCGGGTGCTGGGGCGGTTGCTTCGTCCCTCATGCCCTTTGGTACGCTGGTGCAGGCACCCATTTATTACGAAAAGGTAACAACCTTTCTCTTCTTTTCCTTCTGCTGCGTTGAGAGAAAGATTGCCAAGAACAACGAGAGGATTTTGGGAGTGTTCTATGATGAATCTCATGGTGAAATATATATACTACTATTTTGGGATTGGAGGAGGTTCGGAAAGTTCAATGGTTGTGAACTTTTTACTAATTACAAATGTTTTAAAGAGATTAATGATTTCGTTTTCCATAACGTTCAACCGTTCAATTTTTACTGGTCGTGGTTGACTAATGAATGTTCGGTAATTATATTTGTCATTTAATTATTTAATTATTTGTTGCATGAAGCCATGGACACAAGTTTTTCCACATCCTTAGATTTTACTACATGATACGTATTATCTTGGATAATTTATATAAAAATATACAGGTGTTATGTTAACAAGAAAATCATATTCCTATGTATTATCCATTAAAACATATACCATTGTTAATGAAATATAATATTTTAATATATTAAAAAAACGTCAATGTTGAAAACATACTCATTTTGTTAATAACATATTTTCTTTCGACAACATATATTCAATAAAGATTATTATATTTATTAATTCAAATTCTTAGAGCAGATGTTTATTAGTGGAAGAATCAATAGACAAATTGATGTTATTACGTACATTTTTAATATTCTAAACAAGGGGATATTTTTAATTTTTAAGAGTGGCATTTTTTATATATGATTTTTAATTTATTGATGGTAATATTGTTAGTATTTTACCTGAACTTGAATAAACGGGCCGTAGGAACCCGAAACCTCGGTCCATTTTAACTATTGGATCTGGTCAGTTCATTTTGGTCCATTATGATCAGTGAGTCAACCCATTCTAGGAGAATCCAGTTTTTCCGATTAAAAAATTGAAACCACAAGTCGTTATTTGAAGCTGCCAAATTATTCCCAATTCACCTCCGTAATCAAAACCTCGCCATCGTCTTCTCCGATTATCTCCGACGCCGGTAAGTCACTCCGATTCTATTCCCTCCCTGTTTCCAGATCTGATCACGCATTCTCCGATCTCAATATTGTTTGTCGATTGTCATAATTCTATTCACCGTACTGAGCTGATTTGATTGCTTCTATTCCTTTGTTTTTGCAGGTTGATTAATTGCATTTATATACCATGTGAGCATTCTTATCTGTCGCTTTCCGCTTTAAATTTTATGATGATTGAATATTGATTGTCAATTACTGCTCCTATATTTTGTTTGGCTATTAGTATAATTATTGCAACCTGGAAATCTGCTAGATTAGAATATCTGAGTGATGCTCAGTATGCTCCGGGTCTGTCTTTCGATATAGAAATGTTCGGGTGTGGTCGAATATGCGATAAATATAATGTTTAAGTTATGATTTAAAGATGTGGTTTGTGTGATATAATATTTGTGTGATTTAATTTCTAGCTGAAACTTGCAATTAGTTATTAATTTATTTGTGGATGTAAATGAAGTTATTGACTGACTGGAGTTTTGTAGTTTGAACTCCGAAGCATTTCCCAGAGACGAGATCTTGATCTTTTTCTTTCTTAAAGATGTGTAGCCTATAGTCAGGAGTGCGTGTCGGCGTGTGTGAGTTTGTCTCGGTTGGTTGAGTAGATGTTTTTAATGCTGTGTGTTTGTCATCATTCATGGCCTCATGGGCAACCCCTGCAACAATTAAGCAAGATGTGGTTTCTTGTTACTAATCCATTGTGTGTGGATGGAGTGCTTTATTTGAATGAAACCGCAGCATTCTAATTGAGCTTGTCTTGTTGCTAGGTCTGACGAGGAGCCTGTTGACCAAAAGAAGGAACTCGAGGACAGGTGCAAGGCACCATGCACACGGCCATTGAAAGAATATCAGGTGATTTTTGTTTGTTATATGCCCACATGTTTCCTAAACTTTATCTGGTCTGTAGATTTTTGGTTTCTTTTGTGAAACTTGTCTCTGCAAAGATGTTAAATTACAGAATGATTACTTAATCCATGGTCTCCTCTTGTTGATGTATTCTTTTGGGGCATGAGCTTATCTTTTAGCATTAACCTGAACTCTTTCTAGTGTATAGTGTATCCTATTGAACAAGCAGTTTTTATCAAATTGTACGGTAGCCTCCTTTAGACACACTCGCTCTTTAGATCGTGGTGGTTTTATGTCTCATATAATCAATGCAACCCCTGTGTCAATCAAGTTTGTGGCATAGCATGCCTCAGTGTTTAAATGAGTTAAGCATCCTGTTTTCATTCTTTAAATATAACCGATATACAAGTACATGACCTATGTCTTGTGTATATGTGCCTAAATGTAGTGCGTTGTATTTTTTTATGTCGAATGTCCATTATGCAATGGAAAAATGTTATCACTTGATGTCTAAAGCACACAAGGTGGAATATTTCTATGGTGGATAAAAGGCACACTTGGTATCTTAAGAATTGTTATCGCTCAGTTATTTTTTGGATCATGAATTGGTTTATAAGGATTAAATTTGAATGTAGCTGGTGGTTTGAGACATAATACAGTGCTAGTGTGTAAGGCTCTGAAACTCAAGATATAAAATGTGAAGAACTTTCAAATCGTGTTAAAGTCACATGTGTTTGGAGTCTAACACTCTTTGGTTCATTAGATTTCACGATCGTGTGTTATGCACCTACTGTAAATGATAAATAATAAGAACTTCTTTAATATTTAAATCATATTTCATTTCCTTTTGTATTTTCATCTTCCTTGGTGCAATTAAAGGTGTTTTGTTTGACTTGGTGGGGATTCCACATAGGGAGAAAATATTGATGTTGTTTCTTTCAATAGAAGAAGAATAACTAAAATTTGGTTGAGTGGCTGAGAATTTCTCACTTCTTCTATTGTAATCTCTTCTTTGCATTTGATGTTCAAGATTAGTCTACATTAGTGCACAAGAAGTCAAAGTACCTTCTTGGTATCACTTTGCTTGTTTTGATGGCGAGCATCTGTTGGCACTGAATTGTGAGCATTAGAATCACCCCTTAATGGTTATATGCTATTATTGTGCTTGGATAGGAAATTGGTTACTTAGTTTCTATATTTATGTTAGGAGATCAGAAGTTTGATGCTGTATTTTGTTAAGGACTTGGGGTAGCATGTTGTATGTTAGGTATTTAGCAGAGTAATTGTATGATAAACCTGTTTTTCTCGTGATAGGCATGTGCTAAGAGAGTTAAAGCTGATGAGACTGGGCAGAAGCACTGTACCGGGCAGTACTTTGATTATTGGCGCTGTGTTGACAAATGTGTAAGTTGCATTTTCCAAATTATCCGCTCTTTTCTTCCAATCACGGATATATGAAGTTGGTTAATTCCTCACTCTTGAAATGACTCTGGCTACAGGTTGCCACCAAGCTGTTTACTTATCTCAAATAACAAGGAGAAGACAGCATGAATGGTGTATTAGTGCCCGATAGTCTCTTTCTGTTTCAAGAACAGATCGTTTCCATTTGAGTGGTGTTATCACAAACGAGTGCTTCTCCATAACTCAATTAATAGATATCGATGGAGTTTTTGTTTTATCAGGATTTTGGATTAATAAGAGGAATACTGAATTTATTTGCTTGTGAAAAGCTACAATTGCTCGCATTATTTTTTTAAATCGAAAGTTCAATTGTTTTCGTTTATTATTGTTTGTTTTTTCTATCGTGCTGCTCATCGCTCTTAATGTGCCAAAGCTGTGAAACTCTCAGGGACTGTTTGGAATTAAATTCCAGTTTAGACCAATTGGAGTTGTTTTTTTACACAAAAAACTTGATTCCAGTGTCTCAACTGGAGTTCTAACCAAACAGTCCATCAATTTCTATCAAGCAATAGTTTCTGTAACTAAAAAAGATGCATGGATTGTTAAAAATTGGTGAGATCTCTGATCCTCCTGTCGTTTCTGTTCCCTCAAAGTTCATACCTTTCTACATTTTTCGATTTAATCAATGCCGAACTTCGTAATCTTAAGTATGATATGAATGATTTCACCCACAAACATATTGCTTTTATACTTTCCTATTGAAATTTTAATTTACTTTGCCACTTTCCTTTTCATCACATATTAAAAAATTTATCTCAAAATGCATGCCACACTAAAATTGCATTTATACCACCTTTTCCTTTTCTTGTTCATTTCAATTTTAGTTCTTCAAACTACATGACAATTTCATATATAAAGTTTTTTTTTAAATTGAGTTTAGAAAATTAAATTTGCACAGTCGTATTAATGATAAAAAGCGGAGTGTGTACTATGAACGCCTTACTGTGAAATGTGAATGACTTGCAAATGATCAAAGGGTGGGTTAAGGGTGAAACATCTTTTATTTTTAAGTCCCATCAAATTAAATAACTTTTTATTTACAAAAATAAACTTCATAACACAACTTACTTTTAGCCACATATTATTAGGTCTGTATGTATTTCTATCTCAAATTCATTCTTAATCACATATTATATATTTTAATAGTGTATAAAATCAAATTATTTCATTATTAACGAGACGGAGGAAGACTAATTAGTAAAGTTTATCTTATTTAATCGACATATATAGTTTGTGTCACTAAAAACTCACCCATCAACCACAATAAAATACTATTTTCTCACTCTTGCCTTTGCGCCATTTGTCCGAAGAACAAAATTATTAGGGTTAGGGTTGAACTTCTTTCCCTTCAGTATGTCAATAATCTCCGCATGCGTTTGGTTAATTGGTTCTTGGCAGAAAATTTGCTCTCGTCGGATTTAATTTCACATCCATAATTGTTTTGCGCACTATCATATATTCCACAAAGTGTAAGGCTAAGAACGTTATGTTACATTCACCATACATATTAATGCATGTTTTGACGCATGAGTAAAATACATAACGTAATTACCAACAGTTTACAAGCTTAATACAAATTACAAACAAACCAACAAATTAAACGGATAATTAAAGCCCTAAATGCAACATATACATGCGTAGTTCTTTAATATCCCACGGCATTCACTTCCCAAAGGTACAACATTCACTAGACGTGCGACTAATCAGACCGAACCTCAACCCATTTTCTAAAGATGTATTTCACGAAACCATACATACATTTCACTTTATTCTATTTAGATCCCACCAGTGGTATAACCAACCAGCTTAGTTAACCCAAATGTAACCCCCATAGCCAGCCACCCTCCTCCCAACACCCTAACCGCAGATTTCACCGGTGACGCCTTCCCCAACACGGCCCCGACTCCTCCAAATACCACCAACGCCACACTCGCTGCCCCCACCACGACCCCCAACCTCACCATATAACTCCTCACAAACCCTGCCGCCAGCAACGGCACCATCGCACCTACCGCGAAAGCAACCGCCGAAGCCAAAGCTGCTTGCAACGGATTCGGCAGCTTCTTCCGCTTAACCACATCGATTTCAGCGTGCTCTCTCTTCAGCTGAGCCACCTCAATATCATACTGAGAATAAACAGATACAAACTCTCCGATCGCCATGCTGAAAGCACCTGCGAGCAGGCCAGCGATTCCGGTGAGGATCATCGTTTTCACGTCCTGACGGACGGCACCGACTCCGATCATGAGCGAGGCCGTGGAAATGAGGCCGTCGTTCGCGCCTAATACGGCTGCACGGAGCCACTGAGCTCGGTGAGCATAGTCGCGGATTCGGACTTCATCGTGATTAGGCTGCATTTCGGAGGTTTGTGACTCTACATCGTCGGTTTGGGGAATTGTTGGTTTGATTACTGCGGCTGCTTGTGTTGTCATGGAGATAGTGTGCAAAAGGAGAAGGGAAGGTGGTGTCTGTTGCTTTTTTAGTTTAAATTGTTTGTTTAGTGTGATACTGTAATGAGAAGTGTGGAGGGCACACGCCATACATGGGTATTTATAGAATCCAGCTTCACTTTTGCTGCGTATACCGCGTTTTAGGGGCAAATTGACATATGAATTAAATGCCCCGATTTAAATGTCTGAATAGTAATTGAAATTGTAGAGATTGTTAAAATTGTGTTTGGTATAGAATTGTAATTTGATAGGGTATTATAGGTTTGTTATATAGGTAGAGAAAAATGTTGTTACTGTAGAGGCATTTCGATTTTCGGCATTTAAATGTCATAACAAACACAAAATTTCCGAGTAGCATCTAAACGGGCATTTGGATGCTACTCCACTCAGCCCCTTAATCACTTCTCGCATTTCCTCACCGAGTTATGTACTAAATCATGAGTTCCGTATATATGTTTTGTCCGAAGTATTGTGAGAGACGGTGTATATATA
>JAYMSP010005865.1:0-12761 GCA_036897095.1 Plantago elongata | reverse complement strand
AAGAATCATCGTGTTTCCTGATACCATCAACCAAATGCTACATCATAACAAAAACATTCTTGCAGCATTGTTTACTGTGAATTTTTTGCAGGTCCGGTTATGGCCACTTAAACATGGTGGATGCGAGATTTCTGCGGATGCATCATCTAAACTCGTCAATATCTTATAGTGGATGTCTATTTCGGTGATGGTCGGATTCTGGTGGTGCTTGAGGTGGTTGCCGGATTCCGGTGTGCTTGAAGACTTGAGGTGGTCGCCGGATTCCGGTAAGTGGAGGAGGATAGAAAATAATTTTAATTATGAATTTAAATAATTGATTTAAAATACTATAACAATATTTAATAAAAAGGATGTATATTTTATTATATTACGACGTCGCACTACGTTATTATGCGACAGTGCGACACCCCATTGCATTAATATTTAATCAACGGATGTGATTGAATCTAGATTTGATCTAATGTACTAACAATGCGACGGTACTATTCTTAGCCATGTCATTGTAACATACTTTCACCACCGTTCCTACTTTCATCTAACTTTATATATTTATTACTTTTAGTTGTTTCATATAACTTTATACATTATTGAAAATTATTTAAAAAGTGTTATCCTAAATTTAATAAATATTAATAAACAATATACTCCATATAAAATTTCAATTAGGTATCGGTTTGCATTGATCCACAAATATATAGCAATTATCAAAGGAAAATACTGGCCACAAATGATACCAGGGTTTACAAAACGATATATGATCTGAATTAATTCAATGTTGTAAATCAAAGAGTCATGTGTTAATAATAAATTATGTGTTAATATAGTATTGTGTCATACTCATTCATCCATCGGTGAATGAAACTGAGTTCGCAGGCTTCACCTTGGCTTGGGAGTGGATATTGGTCGAAACAAACTCTGAGGACCTTTAGGCTCAGTGAAGCTGAGCAACCTTCACCGAAAGCCATTGAAGAAGTGGAGCAAAAGTGAGTGTGACTTTTAATCTTCTTTTTTTATACATATAATATTAAAATTATAATTGGAAAAGAACGTTAATACCTTTCTAAACTATAATCATTCATGTTGGGGAATCTCTTCCTAGTCTGTTGAAAACATTGGAGAGGGGTAATTGTGGATGATGGATTCGGTGGGGGCTAAGAGGATTGTATTTTGTTTGGGCCGAGTGCATGGAGAATAGCCCAGCCAGAATGAGACATCATTTTCAGTAGTTGAGAACCCACCGTACATTAGAATGGATGAGGGACGCGGTTTGGTGAGCCCAGTCCGGTCCAAAAGTGAAGTACGTGTTTTATCCCCAGCTGTAACGTGGTTGGCACGTGCATCGTCCAGCTGGCTCTTTCCAAACTTAGCTGACTCCAAAACCTTATCCTCTTCCTTTTTCTGCTCTTGATGATAATCTCACCTTGCATGTCTTCTTCTTCAACACCTTTACCACCACTTATTTTCGATTCTTACTGTTTACTTTCCCTTCGCAATCATATAATTTTAATTAAATTGTTTCTATCGAAATTAATTTTTTTAAATAAAAAATTCAAATCTAGTTAAACAGTCTGTCAAATATTTCCAAAATTTCAATTTGAAAAACGTTAAAAAAAACAAATTAGAATATTTATCTTAATAAAGTATTTTTAATAGGTTGATATAATTTTAATCATAATTTAAACAATCACTTAGCCACTTAGAATGTTTGGCCAAGAACTTTAATTTAGAATACCGAGTTAAAATCACCAAAAAAACAACTAAAACTTTACTTAATTCAAAATTTAATTCTACACCAATCATTCTAACTTTCACAACAATGGTTGTGTACTTACGTTATATTTTTTTCTCACATTTAAATTTAAATTTTGATTTTAAACTATTTACTAGATGAAGAGTTAATATCTATGTATAACAAAAAGAGATAACTATTAGAAATGATCACGAAGCAAGTATAATGTGAAAATGTTCTTCACATAACACAACATCACTCTATTTACTCTGTAATTTTCATTTCATATTACTATTTTGTATATTTTTATATACTGAAATTAAGGTTCGACATACTCAACTATTATAGTACAACCTAACCATTTTTAGGAGATGACTTATCCTGGGAGACTGTTGCATAATACCCGTATCATGTGCAATGTAACGAATAATAAAATTTGAAGGAAAAATAATTTAAATGTCCCCTCTTCTCAATCCTTATTATTTATATATTCTCCACTCCATATTATGGTTACCACCCTCAATATCCTCGATTACATTGCATGCTTCACTTGCATCCTTTGGTGTGTGTGTATATATATATGCAAATTTTTGTGTACATATGATTGAAGAAAATGATGCCCATTGCAAATTTTCTAACATTTTTAAACGTCATGTATTATATTAATGCACTAAGTCGGACGTCATAAAACTTACATATAAAATATACATGAAAAGGTTGAATCTAGTTAAGTCTAAGTTGGTATGTTGAACATGATGATTTTATTCCTCTATGGGCGCGTAAAATATAAATTTGAATATCAACAAACTGCATTGGATGCGTTTCTTAAATATAACCGTTGTACCACATACATTTATCATTCCAACTATAAGTTGGCACCAACCGCATAAATATCCATACCGACTATTTGTATAAATGACGCTACAAATTGACCGAATAAAAGAAAAGGATGAGTCCAATTAAGTCTAAGTTGTTATTTTGAACACAATAATTTCATTCTTCTCTCGGCACGTAAAATACAAATTTGAATCTCAACAAACTGCATTGGATGCGTTTCTTAATACAATCGTTGTACCGCATTCATTTATCATTTCAACTGTAAGCTGGCACCAACCGCATAAATATTCATACCGATTATCAGTATAAATAACGCAACAAATTTACCAAATTCTCCTTTTTAAGTTATAAAAGCAAACCATATAAGCTTGCATTCAAACCAAAATGAAACCATGAAATCAAAAGTTGTAAACTTTTTGTTACTATGCTAATACTATAATTCATGGGATCCCACAATTTAAAACCTACCAAACCGTGATAATAATTGTTTACTCAAGCATATGGCCTAGTACTATATGCTTACATTGAGATGATGTGAATACCATTGGACTCTAACTTTGAGAGGATAGTACACCGGTGGGTGAGTTTAAATGTTCTTTAATTTGTTGGCACGTTTTGTGTTTGGTTATACTATCCCAAAAAACATTTACCTACTAAAAGAAAAAAAAAGTATGTTTAAGTTTATATATTTAATTATTAGGAGTATTAGTTTCGTTGAATATTCATATCCATGACTTCTCTGGTACACGATACACAGCAGTGTGATCAAATCAATTGAATCGATCCATCGTCTTTATAATTACCATTTCCAGCCCAAATTAATTACTCTACTCTTTTGCTACGTCAAACCCTAAATCCCATTTCATTTCAATTGCTCTCTCAACACTCACTCTCTCTCGCTCTTGATTGATAGCGATGTACTCTTCTTCTTCTTCTTCTTCTTCTTCTTCTGTTGCTTAACACACCTCAGGTCAGATTCATTTCTTCGTTTTATTACTTCTCTTTCATTTCATTTCACTACTTTTTCGTCTGTGCTAATCTTGAAAATTAGGTTTTCTTGATTTACGGTGTTGTTTTGTTGTTTGGTAGCTTTTCTATCTGGGTTTGGGTGTGTGGGTGATGGGTTTTCTTCGATTAATCCAATTTTGGGATTTCGTTACTTTCGGTGCAGATTTAAAGGAGGGATTTTTAGGTTTTGTGTTTGTGTGTGAATTTCTGAATGAATGTTGCTTATTTCTGATGTAGGTGATCTGAAGAAAGTTTTTACTGAAGGGGATACGGGAATTGATTTGGGAGTTTCTGAATTGAAGGGTTGTTTGGTTTTTTTGTATTGTTGGGAGAGATTCGAGGAGAAGGTTTTCAAGATGATGTCAAGATCTTATACTAATCTTTTAGATTTAGCGTCTGGGAACTTCCCTGTGATGGGGAGGGAAAAGGAGCGGAAGCGATTTCCGAGAGTTATGACAGTTCCTGGGAGTATTCTTGAGTTAGATGATGACAATGCTAATAGTGTTACGTCGGAGAACCCTTCTTCGATTGCTGGTGACAGGATGATTATTGTGGCGAATTTGTTGCCATTGAAGGCTAAACGAAGGCCGGACAACAAAGGGTGGAGTTTTAGCTGGAATGAGGATTCGTTGATGTTGCGGGTTAAGGATGGATTGCCAGAAGACATGGAGGTACTATATGTTGGGTCCTTGCCTGTTGACGTTGATCCTATCGAACAGGATGACGTAGCAAACTATCTCCTGGAAAAATTTAAGTGTGTCCCTGCTTTTGTGCCTCCGAATCTACTGGTGAGATATTACCATGGCTTCTGCAAGAAGCTATTGTGGCCCCTGTTCCATTATATGCTGCCATTTTCGGCTGATCATGGAGGCAGGTTCGACAGGTCCATGTGGGAAGCATATGTTTCTGTGAACAAGTTGTTCTCGCAGAAAGTTATCGAGGTACTAAACCCAGAAGATGATTTTGTTTGGATTCACGATTATCATCTGATGGTTTTGCCCACATTTTTGAGGAGGCGCTTTGTACGTCTAAGAATGGGTTTCTTCCTACATAGTCCATTCCCTTCATCTGAGATATACAGGTCTCTCCCTGTCAGAGAAGAAATCCTGAAGGCCCTACTTAACTCTGACCTCATCGGTTTTCACACATTCGACTATGCTCGGCATTTTCTATCTTGTTGCAGCCGGATGTTGGGCTTGGAGTATCAATCTAAAAGGGGTTACATAGGTCTGGAATATTATGGTAGGACAGTGGGAATAAAGATCATGCCAGTTGGTATCCACATGGGCCATATTGAGTCGGTGATGAGACATGCAGATAAGGAGCTCAAGGTTGAAGAGTTGAGGAGGCAGTTTGAAGGTAAAATGGTTTTCCTTGGTGTTGATGACATGGACATATTTAAAGGAATCAACTTAAAAGTGTTAGCTATGGAGAATATGCTCAAGCAGCATCCCCACTGGCAAGGAAAGGCCGTGCTTGTCCAAATTGCCAACCCTGCTAGAGGGAAAGGAATAGACTTGGAGGAAATACAGGCTGAAATTGAAGAAAGTGTTCAGAGAATTAATAAAGAACTAGGGAAACCTGGTTATGAGCCTATTACCTATATTCACCGTGCGGTATCAATCAGTGAAAGAATGGCTTACTACAGCATTGCTGAATGTGTTGTGGTCACAGCTGTGAGGGATGGTATGAACCTCACTCCTTATGAATACATTGTTTGTAGACAAGGAGTTTCTGGTGGAGAAACATCGTCGGGTCTGAATGGACCTAAGAAGAGCATGCTGGTGGTGTCCGAGTTTATTGGCTGTTCTCCTTCCCTGAGTGGTGCAATTCGTGTTAATCCGTGGAATGTCGAATCAACTGCTGAGGCAATGAATGAGGCTATATCAATGCCTGAATCAGAGAAAGAGCTGCGTCACGAAAAACATTACCGTTATGTTAGCACCCATGATGTAGCTTTTTGGTCTAGAAGCTTCCTGCAGGATCTTGAGAGAACCTGTGCTGACCATTTCAGGAAGAGGTGCTGGGGCATTGGTCTTGGCTTTGGTTTTAGGGTAGTTGCACTGGATCCTAATTTTAGGAAGCTATCAATAGATGATATAACAGCAGCATACTGTAGGTCTAAAAGCCGGGCTATTCTACTGGACTATGACGGCACATTGATGCCTCAAAATTTGATTGTTAAGACCCCCAATGCCCAAGTTCTCTCGCTCTTGAACAGACTTTGTGGAGACCCCAGGAATATGGTATTTATGGTCAGTGGAAGAGGCAGAGAAAGTTTAAGTAAATGGTTCCTCCCGTGCAAGAAGCTGGGACTTGCTGCAGAACATGGGTACTTTTTAAGGTCAGTAATCTTCTTTTTTCGTAACTCTCCTTCTAATTTGATTTACAAAATGCTGTCACTTAACGAATTTTATGATCCGGAATTTGGTAAAAGTCATTCTTGTAAGAGTTGATTAATAAGTAATTAAGATAGCAACATAAATGCTTACTTATGATTGCATAGCGTAAACAAAACCCAGTATGTGAAATATCTTCAAAAGTTATCCTGCTTTAGAAATTGTGATGCATGTTTTGTAGTATAAAGAGTACTGTACATTTGCATGCCTGAGTTTACTATGCATCCAAGCTTGGAGTATTAACAGGGGGATTTATGATGGGAGACCTGTCTTTCTAGTAATAAAACTTGAACTGTTGCATTCAACTTTGTCAATGTTGTTGGTATCCTCTCTAAGCGCATGCTATATTTTGTTCCCAATGCTCATTCTTCATTCTGGACTTGGAATTTTGTAGGTGGCCTCAACTGGAGGAATGGGAAACATATAGCCATGGTTCAGAGTTCGGCTGGATGCAGCTTGCTGAACCGGTTATGAGATCATATACAGAGGCTACTGATGGTTCTGGAATAGAAAGAAAAGAGAGTGCCTTAGTGTGGCATTATCAGGATGCGGATCCTGGATTTGGTTTCTCACAGGCGAAGGAAATGTTGGATCATCTAGAGAGTGTTCTAGCAAATGAACCTGTAGCTGTGAAAAGCGGACAGTTGATTGTGGAAGTCAAGCCTCAGGCAAGTGTTGATACACTATTTCCTATTGCTTAACTTTTGAGTTTCTGGTTCTTCTCATGAACAGGGAGTCCTAAAATAACAAGTTAAAAACATCAGAGAATTATATGCCAATGTTTGCTACATAGTCGAAGTTTGAAAAGTAGCAAACTACATATGGAATGTAGCGTACAATGATTGAGAATCACAGCCACTGCTTTTAACTTTTCTGGTTTGTAGATCCTTTAGAAAAAACAAAACAAAACAAAAGTGCTGTTCTTAACATTAGACAAGTTCAGTAAGCATAGTTAATGCATACTGCATCTATCCTACATCTAATGGAGTTTTTGTCCCTAGATTATTAGGTCCTCATATATGACTTAATCCTAAATACTTTGCAGGGTGTAAGCAAAGGCATAGTTGCGGATAAGATTTTCACATCGATGACAGCGAAGGGCAAACAGGCGGATTTTGTTCTCTGCATTGGTGATGACAGATCTGACGAAGATATGTTTGAGATGATTGGTGCTGCTGTATCTAAACGTATTCTTTCTTACAACACTGAAGTGTTTGCCTGCACAGTTGGTCAGAAACCAAGTAAAGCCAAATATTATTTGGATGACTCGTCTGAAGTTATAACTATGCTCGAGTCCCTTGCCGAGGCATCTGATTCTCCTGTTTCATCGGATGGTGAACCTGATCCAGATAGTCCCCCGAGAAGATTTGGTCAAGTTACTTCATTTGTCTGAACAGTCTTCTAATTGATAAGGAGCACCCCCAAGATCAGCCAGTCATACCTATTCTTATACCTACCTTAGCCATCAAGTACTTCCAAATGTAGTTATCGTTTTCTGCTCATATTTTGTGTCCTTGCAGCCCCATCTGGGGTGAAAATTTGCTATGAACTTGTTCGTGAAGATTCTTTGGGTGAACCTGAGACATACAGGGAGCTTGGGACTTGTAGAGATCTTGTTTCTTCTGTGTGCAAAGGACCATTAACTAGTATTGATGTTGATTGGGAGAATGGCAACAGCATAATATGCATTGCCGGGGAGCTCAAGTTCAACTACAGCTCAAGTTGATGTTGCATCATGGAAGAAACTGAAATTTAATCATCTATGGTAAACCAAGAACTGACAACATAATATGGAGTATGTCTGCTGTTGAAGCTGGTATATGTGCTGCAAACATGCTTTGCTTAGTGTTCCCCCCCTGTACTGGCTGGTATGGGATTGTTTTTTTTCTCTCTTTTTTTCTGTTTCTTTTTGTTTCTTGGGGGTCTTCCTGATTGAAGTAATGTGAATATGGTTTCAGTAATTGCAATAATTTCGTAGGCAGTTGGATGCTTCTGTTGAATGTTACAAGTCAGAAATTCTTTTTTCTTCCTTTTCGATTTGGTACTTTTGATTTCCGATGAATTCTGGATCATTTGATTTCTGTTTTGCTTCATTCGGTAAGCAGAGTGTACTTGACATTTATTCTTTTAAACTGTGGTTGCTTCCATTGGAAATTCTTTGTTATTGTGTGTCTGGACATTGCAAGCTAGTCTTATAAAGTCTTGCGCCCCTGAGATTTTTAGCATTCTAAACATTTCACTAGTTCCGTTGGACCTTTAAATTGAAACTTTAAAGGATGGTGTTTTGATGGAAACTTATGGATTGCTATCAGACAGAAGAACTAAGGTGTCAATTCTTTAGCGTGCAATGCAGACAATGATACCCCCCACCCCCCAACATAAATATGTTGGGAGTATGATTTTAGGTGAAAACTCGAAATAAGTCACATATGAAGAATCCATATCACCTGGCGCCTAGGTACCACCTGTGTTGTAAACCGGTAAAAAGTTTTTTTTTTTTTTGAAACGGCTAAACTGTAACTCGAACCAAAACACATACTTCATTACAATTAGTTCGATTTGTATATTTCATTTCCATCTGTCCCAATAAATTTTATACTACACGTTTCCAATTCCTTGTAGCCATGTCCTAATCTATCCATTTCACAAGTTTTGTCCAGGGGATTCATACCAATATCAAAAGCCAGACCTACAGCTTAATTCCCGAACAAATGAGCTAACATGAGAGATTGATAACTTTAGTGAAGATGTGCCATCAGAGTCCCAACAGTGCAGACTGCAGATGTACTTGTCAAATTCTAATGATCGTAACAAACACCAGAATGTGCGAACATGTTGGATGCAAGGTTCCGCACAATGTTGGTTATGCGTAGGTCAACCACAAATCAAACCAAATAATATGATGTTCCTAAGCATCTTAAAGCAACGCAGCAATAGGCATAAAAATCATTTTACAACACCCACTGCAGAGGCAAAATCATCATCATCAGAAATATAGAAGGGTTGAGAGGAAGTAAAGAACCAAGCTGAATATAAGACAGAGTAGAGGTTTTGTACAAGCAACTACTTTATCCATACAAATAACGAAATCACAGCAGAACATGGAAAAACGACGAAAAAGCACATATACATTGGTTGTGGCACAATATCCGTGAAATACACATCAATTGGCTCAATACATGCTGGCACACATGTAACAATCTCAATATATATATCTCAACCTGGTGAGAATGATCAAGTACAGCAGAAACTGCAAAGATGACCAGGAGTAGCACACCAAACAAACACTGCAGGTGATACTAAGAATGGAAACGACAACGAAACCATGCACGTGTTATAGCACCCCATTGGTTTTGTGCTTGTGATAGACATGTAAGAGTGTGTGTGTGTGTGTGTGTGTATCTTTGTAGGATTCTTATGTGTAGACGTGTAAGCTAAACAATGCATTCTGGTAATGAAAGCACTTTGATCTTAGATTAGTTCAAATAACAATGTTTCTGCAAAAACCTTGAGCTACAGCTTACAAATAGAAGGGGAACTGAAGAAACAAAACCTTATGCCACAAAAAGCTTTGATAGAATAGCTGCCATGCATTCGCATTCCATGTTCTTGATCATCCTACATTACGTCATGCAGTTTTGGATGGATCACCATATCATATCTCACCAATAATCTTGGCAGGAGCAATGGCCATTTTTGAAATGATGGAACCTACTTGTATCTCTCAGTATAATTTCTCGGTTTTTAACCACAGATATATGCTTCATAACAACATGGCAATCATCACAAACCCGCAAGTTCTTCATTATCCTGATAGGAACACCCTGAGGTGTTCTCATGAGAGCAAAAGCTACAGCCAATTTCTCAGTGTGGTGAGCCACGTTATATTCCTTTTCCTCCTCATCCATGTCATGCATAACAGCACCTATATCAGGTACATAACCATGTGTTCTCAATTCATCCATAAGTTCTTTCAAATACAAGTTGATCTCATCTGATTGTGGGTGAGATCTTTCACCCATTATGAAAAAGTGAACTTGATGTTTGAACTCGAACCAGCTTAACCCCGGCATCTTCTTCACCATTTTTTCTTTCATTGCACTTCTAACCTCCGATGCCTCCTTCCATCGGTTGTCCGTGGCATGGGTATTTGATAACAACACATAAGATGCTGAATCCAGAGGATCAAGCTTAAGAATCTCTTTAGCTATTCGTGCAGCTGCATCCACATTTTTATGAGTTTTACAAGCTGATAACAACGTTTTCCATATAATAGCATCCGGTTGCACTGGCATTGACCTAATAACATGTTCTGCCTCCTCCAAACGACCTGCTCTACCTAGAAGATCAACCACACAGGTATAGTGTTTTATCTGAGGCTCCAGTCCATAATTTACCATCATGTTGAATAATTCAAGGCCCTCATCTACCAGTCCAGAGTGACTACAAGAGTATAGTAAGTTCAAGAAAGTGACATCATCTGCCTTAATTCCTGCATACTCCATTTGTTTAAAAACCTCAATTGCTTCATGTCCTCTTCCATAAACCCCGTAAGCTGCAATAACAGAGCTCCATAAAACATCATCCTTGTCAGTCCTGTCTCTCTCCCCAAAGACTTTAACAGCATCATCTAAAGAGCCACACCGTGAATACATTCCAATCAGGGTACTACGAACGTCAGCTGCAGCTGCTCCACTTTTTACGACTTCAGCATGAATCTGCCGACCTTGTCCAAGCGTTGCAAGATCAGCACACGAACTGATCACACTCACGAAAGTGATTTTATCCGGTCTGAATCCTCCCCTTCTCATCATACGATACATGCACACAGCACCAGCAGCCTGCCCATTCTGTACTCTCCCAGCAATAAGCGTATTAAAAGCGACAACATTTTGAACCGGCACCAACCGAATCACTCTCTCGCCTTCACTCAAACGACCACACCTCATATACATATGTGCCAAGGCACGTCCTATAACAGAATCACACTCCAACCCTGATCTCACCGCATAACCATGAACCTGTTCTCCCATACTCAAACCCTGCAACCCAGCACAACCTCTCAAAACACTCCCCAGGGTGAACACATCCGGTAAACACCCGCTCTCACGCATCCTACCAAACAACCTCAAACCCTCCTCATTAGCTTCAACAGTTATCAATCCCGTGATAACCGCGTTCCACGAAGCCGAATTCCTCTCTCCCATTTCGTTAAAAAGCTCAAGAGCGGCACCCAATTCGCCATTCTGTATAAACCCACCAATTAAAATGTTATAGGACATGACATTTCTGTGAGACATTTCGTCGAACAGCTTCCGTGCAGACCCAATTTGGCCGAGTTTCAAGTATGCATTGAGAATATGGTTGGAAACAAAGGTGATTGTTGAAGAGCCGGATACGAGGGAGATGGAATGGAGCTGCTGGGCTTGGAAAAGAAAGCGTCTTTGAACGCATAGTTTGAGAAGATGAGAGATGAGACGTGGTTGAGACCATATGAGAGATAGGTTGGTGGTGAAGGCTTGTTTCAGGTTGCCTTTCGAGCATAAATGGATTATGTTGTCTGGTCTTACAAACATTTTTCACAAGTTAAACATGGATTTGAACCATGCTAAGAATGACTTGGTTACTATGTGAGTTGATAGAAGTGTTTATTTGGGGTGGCACTAGTTACCCCAACCCGGGTGCGATGTTCGTGTAGCTCTGGATGGAGGAGGCGTATAAGCATTCATGAGGTAGAAAGTTGTTATGAAGACCAACTCATATATGACACTAAGTGTATCATCGACTTTTCAAGGTTAATTGTGTTCAGTACGAATGATTCTGACGCAACATATACAAGTTTAATGGATAGAACCATACTAAAAGTGACTTAGTTACTATGTGAGTTAATAAAAGTGCTTATTTCGAAGGTGACATGCATTAGCACCACGGTCGAGGTAGAATCTAGGTACGATGTTCCTGTAACTCGAGTTGGTGGAGGTGTACAAGTATTCATGAGTTAATACACACCTAATGAGTCTAGAAATGTTGTACTTAATAATGTACATTATTAAGAAATCAAAGTAGAAAGTTGTTCGGAAATTCAATACATATCTGACACTAAATATATTATCTACTTTTTTAGGTGTATTTATGTTTAATAAAATGACTGTCTCGAAACATATACAAGTTTAATGGGTAGAACCATGCTAAAAATGACTTGGTTACAATGTGAGTTAATAAAAATGCTTATTTGGAAGGTGACATGCACTAGTAACCCCGGTTGAGGTACAATCCAGTGACGATGTTCTTGTAGCTTCTGTTGGTGGAGGTGTACATGAGGTAATACACAATTACCAAGTTTAGAAATGTAGTATTAATAATGTATATTATCTTCAGAAATCTAAGTAGAAAATTATTTTGAAGACCAACACATATGTAACACTAAGTGTATTATCGGCTTTTGGAGGTGTATTTGTTTTCATTAAGAATGATTTTGTCGCAACATAGACAAGTTTAATGGGTAGAACCATGCTAAAAATGATTTGGTTACTATGTGAGTTAATAAAAGTGCTTATTTTGAAGGTAACACTAGTAACCCCAACTAAGGTACAACCTAGGTACGATGTTTCTATAGTTCCGGATAAAGGAGGTATACAAGCATTCATGAGGTACGCAATACACATTTATGGAGTCTAGAAATGTGGTATTTTACTTTGCATAACATCATTGTTCAAAAACATAAGTAGAAAGTTGTTCTCAAAGCCAATATATATATATATATATATATATATATATATATATATATA
>JAYMSP010005864.1:0-12764 GCA_036897095.1 Plantago elongata | reverse complement strand
GTGGCTACAATGAGTCCGATGTGATAGAGACTGCCCAGCAACTCTACAGGGAGAAGTCGAAGAACCAATCCCAGTTCATGGCATTCAAACAGTGGGATGCCCTGAAGGCATACCCAGAGTGGCAAATGAGAATGAACATGGAGGACGTCATGAAGAACAACATACCACCTAGGAATGATGGGTTCGAGGGTGCTGACGGCGGTGATGAACCAATGGCATATGCAGGTGCAGAGGGCAGCAGGGAAAGTAAGCGCCCTCGGGGTGATGATAGTGGGGCAAGCATCAAACGTCCCATTTGTCGTGACAAGGCTAAGAAGTTGGTCAAGAATGTCGCTTCTGGCAACTCTTATGTTGAAGGCTTGCAGGGGTCATTAGATGGCATAACCCAGAATTTTCCCGATTGGCTTGAACTTGAAAGACAGAAGGTGGATATTCATATGAAGGAGTTGGATTTGAAGGCGAAAGACTTGGATCTGAGGAAAAGCCAGAAGAAGATGGACATGTATATCTCACTTATGGCAAACTACCACAACTTGCCCGAACAATACAAAGCAGTCGCAGATGCACTTGGCGCAGAACTTTTTCCTAAATGATCGCTTCCGTAGTATGTCGTATTTGTGTTTTTTTTACCTTCTGCCCTGTTTACTTTGTGTTTTTTACCTTCTGCCTTATTTGTACTCATGAACTTTTCAAAATGAATTTGAATTACGAATTATGTTTGATTTTGAATTTTAAAAAAAATGACGTGGCGACGACGACGCGCCACCACTGGAGCAAAAAAGACGACGACGCGCCGTCGTCGCATCACCATTGTGGATGGTCTAACGGATTTTGTCGAAGCAATCTGACACACTACATACAGGTCACAAGTTCGTTTTTTCATAATTTTCCGTCCCGAAAATTTAAGGGACCTGTGCCAACTTAAAATAAAGTCTTGAATAACAATAAAATAAACTTTATTAAGATGAAAAAATATATAATAAAAATGTAAAAATAAATTTTAATAACCCCTTTGTTCATTTTATCTTCCTGCAAAGTCAAACATAACTTTTAAGGAAAAATATTAAAAAAGATAGAGATAAAATAGTAATAATGAATATAATATGATAAATAATGATGTGAAAGAGATAGTGTATAAAGTAGTAGAAATAATGAGAAGATAAAATTGAGACAGACGAAAAATGAATATGAAAGGATGGAGTTGGAACGTGGGAGTATTATATTATGAAAAAAAGTCATACTTGTAAATATTTTGTTAAAAGATACATGTAAAACAACATATTAAAAATGTGAAAGAAAAATATATAAAAATGAGTTGCAAATCACTATAATTGTAAAATTATTGAATAATCGAAAAAATCATTATCACTAGATAAGTTCGATAAATATAAATATTTTAAACAATAATGAAAGAGAAAATTATTTCTCGCTTTTATATTTAATTTTCATAAATTTATTATAAAAATTGTATACATCTAATTCTAACATGTAAAAGGAATAAAGGAAAAGTATAATAAACTTGAAGGATAAAAATGTGAAAGAAAATATAGAGGGGTAGGGAGAACAAAGGAGTAAGTAAAATTAGAAGAAATGGAGATCTATAGTGTCAATCTCGTGACCTTTATTACAAAAGTACCATTTAAACCTATTTAATGACCATCAGATAACTCCAATAGCATTAGCATAATTGTACATTTTATATATACATATAAATATACATATATAATATGAGACCCTTTTATTTTAAGGGGCCCTGTACAATTGCCTCAGCCCGTACATGACCTTAACCGGACCTGATATACTAACTTATTGTTTTAGCTCAAAAACTATTAAGGCATGAAATATAATTATTTATATCAATAATATCAATTATCCACTAAAACATATATATACTTTTTTATTATTCGCCAATAAAACCTCTTCCATCTTAACAAAGATGAATTATGATCTCATTAATTGGCGAATATTTATTGGCCAAATATCTGCAGAACCTCCATCCAGTAAACGCTTAGCTGCAATAATGTTAGTTGCTTCTGTTGGGTGAAAAGGATCCCAAAACACATACTTTGATCTGTTCTCACAAACTGCCGATCTTGGACCGCATGGAATCAATCCACCATATCTCCCAGCAACATGGCAACAAGCTAAATTCGCAGTGTCAAATCCTGCATAACAACCAGACAATTCAGTTTAGATAAGTTCAGTTCAGCCGAGCCTAATTCCAGAGTAATTTTTTTTTCATGTAATGCGTATGAAGGTTTTCTAGCAGATATTTACACATACCGTGTGAAGGATAATTCTGAATAATGTCAAGAATAATGTGATATACGTCTGCGTAAACGAACTTTGATCCTTGAAGATTTTCTCCGAGTTGTTTGATCACACCCCTCAACTGGCTATTGAAAAGCTGTGCAACTTCATTTGGGAAAACAGAACACTCATCATCTAGTATTGGATCTTGCTCCATTTGGAATGGGATGCAACCAACTGGACCAACATTTGCCACCACTATTCTTCTTGCACCCAAACTATAAAGTCTCTGGAGAATCAGCATTGCAAGTTGAACACAAAATTTATTGATTTGAAATGGTAATTTGATTAGTTAAAGAAGCTAGAGTGATTTATCTTTACCATAAGTTGGTTATAGTATCTTGAGATCATGGTTCCAACAAAAGAATCAGGAGTGACTAAATTTTTCTCAACTTCGGATTGGAGGTAATTGTTGATGAAATCATTTGAACCGATTGTAACCGAAATCATAGCATTTTTAAAGATGTCCATGGCTGCTGGTTCACCAACCATTGAGATGATTTCTTGCCTCGTGTTCACAAAGTTGTCTAATTGTGCATCTAAATTTATCCTGCCAATCTTTTGCAAATTTATCAAGCAAACGCGTTAGAAACAAACAAGTACGAGTTGATAAAACTGAAGAAAAATGAAGTCATATATACTTACAAAAACCTGCCCAGTGTGATTTAGAATTCCTCCACCACCAGAGGCATAATTCACACCTTGCAGAATGATTGGTCCTCTTGTTGTTGGTGCCAGATATGGAGGTGTCAAGCCGAAGCCTAGTTCATCTCCTGCTTTCGCATATTTTGGAAATAAACAAGTTCAATTGTGGTTCAATAGATTAAGAAACTACACATAAGAGTTCAATGACTTGCCTATAATGTCAACTATGGTTTTTCCATTAGTGAATCGACCCGTTGGCTTCCCGAAATCGATCCCGTTTGGAGGAAAATTTGCTTTTGACAAAGATACAATGTAATTGTTGTTGCCAACCTCAACCAAAGAATCTCCAAACACAAAGTTGGCAGGAGTGGTTTTGGCATGACAATACTGGAACTCAATGAGTGTGGTCAGGAGATGAGAGAAAAAGAGCAATTTTTTGTATTGTATCCTTCCCATTACTGAAAATTCTTGAATGAATGATGCAGGTATTTTGTTAGTTTACTACATGAACCATGTAGAATTCTGCATGGATAACAAAAATGAAATGAGACTTCATTGTGTATAGACAAAAATGAAATGTTTGAGCAACTATAAATAGTATAGATGTGGAAAATTAAGATAGATGAGTTTCATCACAAGTTTGTTTCTATAGCTTGATATTGTTGAACTCATGCTAGTGGATTGATGGATTCAAGCTCATTAATGCAGCATCACAATTCAGAACCACTTTATCATAATCTTACTTGTTTGGTGCCCAATATTTGAGACTTAGTAGTCAGAAAACAATGATGCAGTTGTATCGTATTCGTTCAAGTGTAAATCAAAGAATGTTATGGGAATTCACACAAATAATTAAAGAGGCAATTCCAAAACTTTATATATAAATTATGGAAAACTTTTAATAAACGTTTCACTCGAAACTTTACATCCACAACTAAAATTTGAGTTTAAATATATAAATTAGATGTTTTTTATCCAATATTTTTATTTTAATCGTATGTGAAACTGTATCATGCATTATACTATCGTATCATCCATTTCATTCTAACTTCGGCCCGTATATGATTATCATAGTCAGCTAAATTTATTCAACATTACTATAAGGCGGCTAGAAGGGATGGATCGAGACGACTAGCTCAGGTCATGGCCATACCGCTGACATTAAGTTTAATTCGTCTACAGAATCATAGGAAGTAAATTTACCGATAAAGCAATAAACTTTTTTATAATCATAACATTCCGATTTCAACGTGAGATCAGGTATAAACTTCACATTGTAATATTTCATTCTTCGAATCCGTTATAAATAAGTTGATCTTTTAAGTTCTTCGTAAGTAGTAATTCATTTATATGTGAACTTTCATGTTGGACAAACAACATCTCTCTAGCCTATCAAGTTAGCATTTATTAATTTTATTCAATAAATATAACATTTGAATTGTACATATTATATTATTATAAAAAATATATTTTTAGTACAAACCTCTACTTAGGAATAAATTCTCTATAAGAATATTTGTTTACGATTCCGACGATATGATCAGGCCCGGCTAAGATTAAGTGTGGGCTGAGCCAACCGCACAGGGCTCCTAAAATAAAAGGGCTCCATATTATATATGTATATATAAAATGTACAATTATGCCAATGCTGTTAGAGTTGTTTGATGGTCATTAAATGGGTTTAAAAGTTTCTTTTGTAATAAAGGTCACGGGATTGACACTCTAAATTCCCATTTCTTCTAATTTTCCTTACTCCTTCGTTCCCTCTGCTCCTCTATATTTTCTTTCAGATTTTTATCCTTCAAGTTTATTATACTTTTCCTCTATTCATGTTAGAAATAGATATATACCATTTTCATAATAAATTCATGAAAACTAAATATAAAAGTGAGAATAATTTTCCCTTTCATTATTATTTGAAATATTTATATTTGTCGAACTTCTTATCTAGTAATAATATGAGTTTTTTTGGTTATACAATAATTTTACGATTATAATGATTTGCAACTCATTTTCATATATTTTTCTTTCACATTTTCAATATGTTGTTTTACATGTATCTTTTAGTAAAATATTTATAAGTATGACTTTTTTTTCATAATATAATACTCTCACGTTCCAACTTCATTTTTCCATATTCATTTTTTGTCTGTCCCAGCTTTATCTTCTCATAATTTAAATGAAAATACTTTATACATTATATCTTCCACTTTAATTATTATTTGTCATATTATATTATTATTCCTAGTCTATCTCCATATTTTTTTTAAAAAAAAATTTAAAACTTGTGTTCGACTTTGCAGGAAGATAAAACGGACAGAGTGGGTATTAAAATTCAATTTTGCATTTTTATTACTTTTTTTTCATTTTAAAAAATAATAAACTTCACTTTGATATTAGTCAGGGTCTTATTTTAAATTGGAATAGGGCACTTTAAATCTCCGAAATAGCCCTGGATATGAGTGTAGGAAGTTTTTACGACTGTAAATTTCAAGTAAATTAGGTGCAACAGTAAACTAACCGCAGCTCATATTGTGCACATCTCAAAGTACTATTTGGATAACAATATTATGATCTAAGCTTAGGTCACGATATATGTATGTATGTCACTAGTTGCTAGATAGATGTACACTTCCTTGTGAAGATAGATAACAACAACAACACTCAACATGTAGAGTGTAGACCGTCGTCTTAAATGAATTTTATAGGGTGCAATTTGATTCTTCATGTCTAGGCATTCTAGTCATCAACTTCAAATCGAAGGTTAGTATTCATATTAGTAAATTTTGTTAAATTACAATTAAATTTTAAACACAAAACATAAAAGTATCAACTCTACTAAGTAAATCACTATTCTTCAACTTAAATTGAGTTTTGAGTTAAATGTCAAAAACATTATAATGTTAATTACTAAATATTAAAGTTTCTAGACGATATTAATTTTATAAGAACTTGTAATATTCGAAGCTTTTAAAGAGTTTTGAGAGTATTTTTTAATTGTACATCGTTGTGTGCAAATTAAATTATTATATGAGTATTTTTTATATTCTTTAAATTTTAAATTGTTAATATTAAATTAATTTTACCATACAACGGTGATTGTGTTCATGCTATACCTTTGTGAAATGAACCTTTTTTGTGGGATTGTCAATGTAATTATATCTTATTTAATAGCCGCATCTATATTTTCGAAATTATGTGTATCATTCGGAAAATTTTATGGCTTAAAAAGATCCCGCTAACAAGATTTGACCGCCAGTCTATCCAATCAAACCATTACCATTAAAGATGTCAAAATTAAGTAATTTTATCAACCGTAAAATGACTGGTTGGAACTTGGAAGACACTAAAAATAGATTTCACCGACCATTTAACAGAGAAAAAGTGACCAACGTTTACTTGAAAAGGACCATTTCTTCATCAAACCATTCATTGTTCTTTTTTATGTTCTTATAAACTTTCTGCATTCTAATACTTACACTACCATTTCATTCCAAGAAAACAAAATGCAGCATTCAAAATTTGCATTTTTCCTTGTATCACTATTTTTCATCTCTAAGTTGGTACATGCGTTCCCTGAGAAAGATGTTGTTGATTCGCCTCTAGTGACTCTCGAATTCGGTAGCAATCGCATGATAGTAGTCGATGCGGAGGGAGAAGGAGATTTCAAATCTGTACAGGCTGCTATTGATGAAGTTCCAGATGGGAACTCTCAATGGATCATCATTCATATCAAGAAAGGAATTTACAGGTGATTTTTACATGGACGCGAAATTGGATGCCACATCTAAATGTTACATTATGGTTGCCAAGTTTGCGATTATTATGTGCATTTGGATATATAATAATGGCTATGTTGTACCGAATTTATTTCAGAGAAAAGGTAACAATACCGCGAAGCAAGCCGTTTATATACATGAGGGGTGAAGGAAGAGGAAAGTCTGATATTGTTTGGGACCAAAGCTCCTTGGATGATTATGAATCTGCAACATTTAAAGTTGAAGCTCCACATTTTGTTGCCTTTGGTATCAGCTTCAAGGTCCAATTCTTTACCTGATGTGGCATCTTTTTACATGTTTGTTTCAATGGAAATGACATACATATTTCAAAGTTTGATATGTCCATTTTTCAATCATCTGATAATTTCTTGGGAAGTTTGCAGAATACAGCTCCTACACTAGTTGATCACACTTTGGACACCAAATCAGTAGCAGTATTTGTTGGCGCAGACAAAGTAGCCTTCTACCAATGTGGATTCACCAGCAACCACAACACACTTTTCGACTACAAGGGCCGACACTACTACGACAACTGTTACATCCAGGGATCCGTTGATTTCATATATGGACACGGTCAAGCCATCTTCCATGTAAGCCCCTTACATTTATCAGTTCAGAAGGCAGTCTATCAGGAAAACTGTTCCTGCCCTTTACACCTTGTTGTAACACTTACGTGCAGGAATGTGAGCTGTTTGTTCTGAAAAATGGGAGAGTTGAAATCGGGGGTTCTATCACAGCTCATCATCGCAACGATAAGAGCAAAGAAAGTGGCTTTGTCTTTCTCAAAGGGTCAGTATACGGGATAGGGGAAATATACTTGGGCAGACCAGCAGGAGAACATTCAAGGGTCCTTTTCGCAAATACTTATTTATCAAGGACTGTTATCCCTCATGGCTGGAGCAATTGGAGCTATTCTGGAACCACAGAGTAAGAGAACTTACACACTTGTTTACCTCAACTTTTACCATTACATGTTTGCATTCTGATGTTTGTGAATGGAACAGCAATGTATACCAAGCAGAGTACAAGTGTCATGGACCAGGATCCGAGTCGACAAGCCGAGCACCATGGGCCAAACAACTTAAGGATGAAGAAGCAGCACCTTTCCTCACTATAGATTACATCAAAGGGAAAGAATGGCTCCCAGCATGGTACTGAAGTGCATCTGCAGAATTGCCTTAGTGACATTGATGCCTCTACCCATGCTTTTTATAATTATTGGTATTATAAATCATTTTAGATTCTCTCATAGTACTTTTATTTAGTGTAGCAAATTCTTGAATTTGTTACACTTGGCAGCACAGATGGCATACTTGTTAGCTGCCAAAAACATGTATTCAAGGCACCACTTCATTCATGTTATGCTTTTCAAAGAGAAAAGTACATCCATTTAGTCTTGAAATTTACATTATGAAGCCAGTTCTTAATGACATCTATTGTCGTAATCAATCTACAAAGTACAAACATATGATCATGAGAAGGTGCAATTGTGCAAACATGTTATATAAACAAAAGCCAGAAAACAATTTGTCGACAGCGATGGAAGAAGTTAAGGCGTGGTAATAATAGCTTTATGCACGGGGAAGGAAGAAGAGACCTACTTTCGCTATCCTATATATATCATGAATTATTTTTGCACTATCAATTCGGATGACACTTATACACCGAAGAACAAAAACAAGCGAGTTCACATGACAAATCGCATAAACACAAATCACAAACGCGACTCACTAATTGATGATTTCCTCCGTGTGACACCTTTCATCACAAACATCCACTCTCCAATCCATCAATAGCTTAATGTTGATAAATGAGCAAGATTCATCATAGGCATACAAAGGGTGATGATATCTGCCACTTGAGGCTTCAGTCCGACACCACAAGCGATTTGCACTGAGCTCTGGCTGTTATAAACTTGCCAATTTTCATTGACTCACGAAAAAATGGTAATGTACCTCGTAAATCATTTCAATTGCATCTACAATTCTTTCTGGGCCGCCTCTGTAGCAACTGTACGTGAATGGAGCACATGTTGTTTCTGAAGATCTTTAAGCTTCTCCATTAATTCTTGAAATGAGGGACGGCTTCGTGGTTCACTGAGTTCAATAAAATAGATAATTTGATAAGGCAGCAGAATTTTCAAATGCTATACTTGGATCAATACCATGTATTAAATGGTGCGGGTGAAACTACTACTAACATAAACAAATGTACCATCCTATTCTTTGTGTCTGCAAATCTACCATATATTTCGTTTTTTGGTTCAGATGAAAATTGAAGAGAGAAGCAAAGCAGGAAACAAAAATCAAATTGAACCAGTGTCAGGAAACAACGTACTCATTCCAGCAGCTTTCTATAATAGCAGCCCACTGTGGATCAACGTCCTTCGGTATCTCCAAGCGTTGATTCATAAATCCCACTGCACCTATCACCTGTAAGAACCCCAGGAATTGGTCATTCACATAAACAAATCATACAAAGCTTGTATGGCTGCTTATGATTGCATGGATTAATAAATTATGTCAAGGATGCAACAACACAGTATCACTGGATACAACACAAGACTAAAGAATACTGCTTGATATATTGATTATGCATAATATATACAGTAGTGTAAAAACAAGTTAAAAGCCGTATTAAAGTTTATACTGCTGAACACTATATTACCATACATCAGTCATATTCAAAGTGAATTAGTAAAACAATAACTGGAAAATAGAAATTGGTTGATTAGAGAAAACGTCCAACATTACCTGCATGGAGTTGAGATTTTCCCAAGGAATTTTATGGGTAACAAGTTCCCATAGTATCACGCCGTAACTATAAATATCAGATCTGTTCCAATCAATGAGAAGACAAAAAAGAATATATTAGAATTGGAAGATATCAGAATGGCACCTAATCCAGGAATCTAGCTACTTTTATTAACATACTTTTCGTCTGAAAGTTCGTTGCGAAGAACTTCTGGAGCCATCCACTGAGGCTGAAACATAAATACATTCCTCACATTTAGGCCCACAAAGATAGGAAGAAACAGTTCAATGGATTTTGTACTTGAATAGACAGCAAAAACTAAAATCTTCCGGAATCCGGACATACCGTTCCTTTGCCTGATTTTGTTGTTAAATAAGTTTCATGTTTAAGACGTGATAGACCAAAGTCCCCAACCTATGAAGAACATATATTGCCTTTAGCATCAGTGGGAGTTTCTCAAGAAGAAAAACAAGAACAAGGAAACTGAACAAGCACAATTGATAGCTGACAAGAGACAGAGAGAGAGCCTACCTTAACTGTCCAATTCTTATCAACAAGAAGATTAGAAGACTTTAAATCACGGTGGACAATAGGCGGGTTACGATGATGAAGATAATTCATGCCTCGAGCCTGCATATAAAGGGGGAGTTATTTAGGAAAAAACCGTCAAACGGCAACAGCTATAGTAGAATAATTTGCTCCCCAATGGATTAAGAATTTAATTGGCCAAATGATTCAGTCAAAAGATTAAATATATATCAACGGCACTTACAATATCCAAAGCCATATGAATACGGCGTCTCCATTCTAATTTTGGTGAATTCCTCTGTAGTAACCGGAAAAGACTTCCACTGTAGTTGAGATTAAAGGTGTGGTATCAATGTTAGTCTATAATCAGAAACAGTTTACATGATGATGATGTCAGACAGCGCATTCTCAGAGGCCAGAGTTATGATAAAACTGGATATACTAATGTGACTGAATGAGTCCAGTAAAAGAAACAAAGAAAACAATGCATCATAAGACTGGTAGGGAGCATACCGTGGAAGAAACTCTGTGACAATACAAAGACGTTGAGGTGAAGTGACTGCCCCCATGAAGAGGAGAATATTTGGATGTCGCAATCTTTTCATGAGAGAAACCTTTAAAACAAAAGGGAAATAAGTTTTAGGCACATGCTTGCAACTTCTGATAGATACCAAGAGTTGAAGTTGGCTTTTATTTTTCAGATTTCCAAACTGTGATGTTTTGGGGTTTGTGCATGAAGGTTCATCTGTAAGACTCTAGGGTGATTATTTCTAAAACAAAAGCAATTCCAGTAAGAAACATATTCCAACACAGTAAAACCATTAACAGATAAAACCATGCCCCATTTGGACCTGTCTAAAGTTCAGAATGGCAATGACAAGTTGTTAGGCAAGTATGGGGAAGGGGTGTAACTGAAAGAAAGTTGTAGAGTTTGGGCAGACCATCCCCATTAGCAGTTGCACTAAATGTTTTTGAGAGGAATGGAAGAGTAAAAAGTTGAACAAATTTGCGGACAAACGCCCCTGCCTAATCCTCACTGTGAAGTGTGAACCAGGTGCTGCACTAGCTCAAGACCCACCACATGTTACAAATAATTGTGTCTTCAGTGCATTGCAGCAAATGCATTTTGAGTTCCATACACCCTCTTCACACAGGATCTTAATCCATGGCCAGTAACCTCCTTCCACTGTGTCACCACCAGGGATCTGGAACAAGGTGGAGTGAAGAGGACTAGCTAGATGGACATTACTCACATTAGTACAAGGGACATCCCCCCACTTCTTTGACTTCGGCTTGTCCCATTTTACAACTTCCTTATAACTCCCTCTGCCCAATTGGATTCGATACGTTTTCTAATTTTGTCCGTTCGACTGGATTCTATATGTAACTATTTTTAGGCAAACATATCATAATTAGTGGGCCCTACCACCAATCAATTAACACATACATCCTACAAACTCTCCTTATAACTGATCCAAAAGCAGACAGAGAATCCGACAGGATGTAAGTAGGGATTTGAACATGTGGGCGGTCTATAGAAGCTTCTGAGGTTTTGTGTTAATCTTCCGAGTGTTTATATTCTTTATCTATTCTTATTACTTGCCTCGTCCCAATATTCATTGCTCACTTTCATTTTATGCACGTCCTATAATTATTTGTTCATTCAAAAGTAGCAAAGTATTATCTTTGTTTAATTATTCCCTCTCATGCTTCATGCATTATCTCTCATACTTTAATACCCATTTACCAATTCTACTCATATTTATTCACTCTCATTCTTCATTCATATTTCTTGAAAATGAAAAGGAAGGAAAAAACACTAAAAGGAATGAGCAAAAAATTATGGGACGGAGGGAGTATTTGTTTTCTATTATCCTATATGACAGTCTTTTCTTTCTTTCTTTTTTTCCTTGTTTCGATTTGTAGTAAAATTAGCTTCTTATTCCCTTTGGGTGCCAGAACTACCTAGGAGCAGAGGAGTAGGGATTATTAGCTATCTAGTAGTCGGTAAGCCAATTGATTAGGTACCCAAAATTGGTTATTCACGCTAGCTTATTACAATGTTTGTTTGCTTACAACAAAAATAAGGTGAAAGGAAAACAAATAAGGGATTCACTGAGACTTAGAAAGCAGTTAACAGGCTCACACTAAACCAGTCTTGGGCATAAATCATTAGCTCCCTCTCCCATTTCCTATTTAATTCGCCTGGCAAGTTTTTTTTGGTTTGACATGAAGGCGTAACTATCTTAATAATGAAAAATTAAACGGCACAAGATATAGCTTTCCACAACGACATCATAGATCATAATAGTATCCAAGCTTGGAAAATCTATTGCAAGTGCTCATAATTTACTAGAGATGGGAAATGAATCATTATAAACAGCACAGATACTGACCTCCTGTCTGAAGGCATATATCAGATCTTCAGAATATTCCTGCCTTGAGAATACCTTAACGGCGACATCCTGAAGAAGATAGAAAGTCATTTTATTACAGGGGTCATTTTCCTCATCTATGTATCTTTTAACAGTACAGCTAGGAAAGAGGAACCGGAAAGAATTTATAGCAGGAGCATACATGGAAACAAACAATTTTCTATTCAAAGTGTATTACCAAGTCCCAATTAAATTACTGAGGTCGTGGTCATGGATAAATGTAAGCACACAGAAGATTCAATTAGGAGATTATTTGAAAGATCATATCCTTGCCACATAGTATATTCTAATACATTACTGTAGTTAAATATTG
>JAYMSP010005863.1:0-12765 GCA_036897095.1 Plantago elongata | reverse complement strand
TGTTCATACACGCATTTCATGCATGTTTGATTATCCTCACTGAGTCGTATGACTGACCCGCTCTCGTTTCCATAATGTTTTTCCCAGGACAAGAGCACGAGGAAGGGGTCGAGTAGATTAGCTGACAGACCGAGTGTTGATTTTGTGCTACTACCACGTGCTAAGACGTGGGTTTTCTTTATATTATCGAATCTTAAATTATATTTGGTTTGTAATAAATAGTACTCTTTATATATTTCGAAGTATTTGGAAGTCGGCATACTTCTTGACATCCGTACTAGGTCGGGGCCTTACATTTAACTTTAGTAATTAAGGTCTCTAAAAATCCCGAGGGATTGGTGCTTTCACAATCTCACTACATTGAAAAGATTCTAAAGAGATATGAGGTTTTTAACTGCCAATGTGTAAGGACACCAATGTGCGAATCTTAGTGTTTGGACAAACACTCAGGTAATCCATTAAACCAAACGCAATATGCTCGGATAATTGGCAGTTTAATGTACGTGATGAACTGCACTCGTCCTGATATTGCTTTTGCAGTCAACAAGTTGGCTAGGTTTACGCGTAATCCGGGAAGTGCCCACTGGAAAGCTCTACTTCATCTACTGTGATACTTAAAGGCCACAATAGATCATGAATTACACTATGGAAGATATCCAACAGTATTGGAAGGATACAGTGATGCAAACTGAATATCTGATAGTACAAACACCAAGTCCACTAGTGGTTATGTGTTTACCATTAGTGGCGGTGTTGTTTCATGGAAGTCCTCTAAACAAATGTGCATCGCCCGATCCACGATGAAATCGGAATTTATAGCTTTGGACAAAGCTGGAGAAGAAGCCGAGTGGTTTCAAGAATTGTTAGAGGATATCCCTTGTTGGGATAAACCCGTGCTTTCTATAACAATTCATTGCGACAATATGTTGGCATTAGAAAAGGCAACAAACAATATATATAATGGAAAGTCTAGACACATACGTTGATTTAGACATAAAACCATTAGGAAGTTGGTCTCTACGAGGGTTATCATTTTGATTACGTGAAATCAAAGAATAACATTGCAGATCCGCTAACCAAAGCACTACCGAGGGTTCAAGAACACTACTTGTCTAGGGGAATGTGCTTAAGACCCACAAAATAAGGAAGTTTACGGTGGCAACCCAATCATACTAACTGGAGATCCCAAGAATTTGTTCAATGGGACAACTAAACTGTAAATGACCAGTTTGCGCCTCGTGAAGTTATGCACTTCGAGGTAAGAGCACTTAGGAGTTACTAAATCCACTTGCGCCATTCCCGAGAAAGACACTTTAAGTGCTCCTGCAGAGCGGGCGGAGGATGAGTCACTAAACTCTTAATGATCTCTGAAGAAGATTCTTAATCTCTTTAGCTTACGAGCGGAGCATTGACAGAATGCTCTTAGAACGAAATCACATATTTGAGTGTGAAGTATAGGAGGCCGCTTCAAACGAGAATACCCATGAATCTGACTAGTCCATGGCATTTAACGGACTAAGAATAGGAACGAGGCAATAAGGAAAGTTATTGTGTTGATATCATTGTCTTGGTTTACACAAAACGCCGATCGGTTCAAGGCATCAGGTCCACCGGGTGGCAAGTAAATCCAATGGTATTCTACTAGGGACGATTCAATGTCACTGACAATCGATCCCGATGCAATATGATTTTTCGCAGGAAATTCTGGCTAGAGCACCCCGTTGTGTTGTTGTGTTGTGATCATCAATTCTCTTTCATGTGGGGATTGTAAGAATTTTAGCTAACAATGATGCTAGTCTATTACTTTGTACCTCAATCAAATGAGCCCACACGTTTACGAATAAAGTTTCCTTACTCATGAATAATCTACTATGGTAGTAGAAGACACATAAGAAAGAATAAATAAAATTCATTGAAAGGTGAAAGAGTTCTTGAAGCTCAAAATGTGTTGGTGCATTGAATATGGAATTCCAAAACTTGGAATATGGGAAGCCCTACATTGCTAAAATTGAGGAAGAAAGAGCCTTATTAGCTATTGGATTGAACTAAAGGGTTGGGCCCTTGGGGCACCCATGCTTTTGAAGGAGGGAAGACCTAGATGCACTTTCACACGCATCCGCCTGGCTCTGCCAGGAACCGGGCCCGGGTCTCGGGTCGTTGGTCGAGGGTCTAGGTTCTGTGGGCTCGCGGGTCGCGGTTTAGGGCTGAGTATAATCTTTTTGGGCCAGAAACATATTCTGTTTAGTCAGGCCCAAATAAAATCTAAAACAGAAGAAGCCCAACTCGGTTGGGCTTGTAGTGAACGAATATGTTCGTTTGTTGTTTAACCTTTCGTTCAAAGGATGTGTCTGAACAAAAAAACTCGAAAGTTGTCTATTCGAATTTTTGTCTCTGCAGAGACCTATTTACAAAAGACCACATCTGTTCAGATTGCAACTCTTCCTAATTATAAATAGAACCTCTCAGAATCGAATTGAACACACAAAATCCAATTCTTTCCTCCTTCTATAGCCTGAAGAATACTTTGTTGTAGTCGTTCGCAGAGTTATTGTTCAAGTGCTTGAACACTAACTCAAATATTGTTGTTCTATCTTGGAGACTATTTGCTAAGTAAACCGTGAGCACCAGAGCGGGGCAAATACAATCTTAAGGAATAAAGCCCAACCTTTACTTAGCAGTCTAATCTACACTCTGCCCCTTTCGATACACTACCACCACCCAACATTGACTAGGATTAATTCAGGCCAAGATGCAAACCTTTGAAGATTGTACATCGATCTCAGATCCTCTCGAATATTATTATATCCAGGGAGATTTAGAGAATGCATTGCTCTGGTGAAGCTAAGCCTGGTAGCTTGCGTAAAATCAAATAGGAGCGCAACCCAAAAAAGAAAATAGACAGGGTCAGGTTCGTAAACAAACAAGAGAAATAAAAATCTTGATTGTTTTGATTGCATGTTTTTGTTCTCACATTTTGGAGGTCAGCTGAGAAAATTGATATTTCTCCCAGTTTTTGGTCAAGTTACTCTACACAACTCTCTTGTTTAAGTATGTACTAATTGGAGTGGAGGCTTGTAAAGGAGCATAATCTTATTGAACATCAATAGAATTTTAAGTGTATAATATAGAGTTCGTATATCTGTAAAATGCAATAATGTCAGATATTCAGCAATCATAAGCCTCAAGCAAGAGGATATACCAGTATGCATTGCCAGATATATATAATTTCTACACATTGAATGTCATGTTAATAGGAGAGCAAAGCATACATATCATCAGCTTGAATGCAGTATACAGATTTGTCAGATTCTATATTCAACAGATAACGAGGGTATGTCACCTTCACATTTCTGCAGCAAATGATTTACCACAACCACATGTCTGGGTCGCGTTTGGGTTCTTGAAATTAAAGCCTCCACCTATGAGTGCATCGCTGTAGTCCAGTTGCATACCAAATAGGAAGAGGAGACTTTTCGGATCACAAACTGCAAGGTCAAGAACATTGACACAATAAATATTCCAACAATGGAATGTTTGTGTGTATGATTGATAATAATCCATTAACAATTAATGGTCCCTGGTAAATCAAACTTTCTCCAGAAACTGATAAAATAGATGAGTTATTGCGCAGCTTTTCAATTTCCATGTTATTAAATTGGAAAAACAAAAGCAAAACGAGAGTGTGCAATATACTTATCCTTTAGGATTAAAACCTGAGTAACCATAGTTATAGGCATAAAGCTTGAGTGCATATGAGACTGGTGGGAGCACATTTCAATAAGTCTGCAATCACAATGAGCAATATAGAGTATGTGATCAAACCTATAACAAAGCCATTGTACTCCATGACAGAGTCATCGGGCCTAGCATTGGCTTTGCTCTCGAACTCCATGGTGTAGGACATGCCAGAACATCCACCTTGTTTGACACCGATTCTTAGGCAAAGATCTTCACTCTTGTCAGATCTCATCTTGTTCAAGTGATTCAGTGCATTATCCGTCAAGGCTATAGCAGGTGCAAGTCCACCACCAGTAGCAGGCGGTGCTAGAAAATAACAGAAGAGTGTTAATGAAAAGAAAATCACATGCAAAATAAATGCATCAAGGACAGTAGTATATGCATTATGGTATTTGCGGAATCGAATTCCTAAAGAATTCTCTGTTAAGAAAATTCCCTTCTCTGTTTTACAAACACACATGCACCTGAATCAATTATATTTGGCACAAGTCATGACAATCCCAAAAGGTGGAGTACACAATGAGTTGGAACTTCAAACACATAATGAAAACAAGAACAAAAGACGGCACATAATTTGTTTCATAGCTCATAGTCATAGTACTACCCATTTTGATACTTCATTCTGATTGAGCTGACAGCCTCAGATACTAAATTCGACGAACCATACAAGTTAAGATTACTGTAATATGAAAGATCCATGTGTCAATAGACTTGTTATGCTAAATTCCCTGGCACAACCGTACGTTGCCTCATGGTGGTCTATTGGACATTGATTCGAGCCTTTGTTTTAAAAATGCAGGGTTAAAGCAGTGTACTTTGTATGCATATTGGCAACACAGCACGCACTAATACCCCATTTTTATCCACCCTAGAGATAGAGAAGTGTGGCTGTCCTGCTAACATGTTAATAATACTAGGCAAAAAAACTACCATCTTTTGCACTAACAAAAAACAACAGAAAGACTATCTAGGTTGGTTACTCAATCAACAAAAACTCGACTGTACACCTTGTTTCTTTTGAGTGATTGAACCTCAAAGATGAAGTTAACACTAAACACTGCGAAATACTAAGTAGTAATAGTTTCCTAGTTAAAAATAAATGCAAATAAGCCTAGTTGAAGTATTCATCCAGACAACGAACACCGAAAAAAATTAAAAATCAGACTACATATAATAAGGTTTACTGTCTCTCAGAAAAAATATTCATCAAGAAATCTGAAAATGGAAACACGAATACTCAAAAGGCTATGAAGTTGAAGCAATAGACTAAACGGTTATATCATACTTCCAGCAGTAATTGAGCAAAAATCTACAGTTTTACACAAAATACCATGGCCAATTGAATGAAAGAAACCAATAATTACTGTTGCTCTATGTAAAATGAAAGGATTCTGATATGCGAGTACTCGGAAAGCAGATACATGTAATGAGATAGATACCTTGAACAGAAGCCGATTTGATGGAGAAATAGGGTTTCCTTTGGTTGAGAAATGAAGGGGATAATCGGAAAGAGAGTGAGTGTGAACCGAATTGAGAAGGTATTCTTGTATCTAGGCGGGAAAGAGATTGAGGAGGAGAATACAAAGAAAACGCCATTATTGATCGATCTCTCTTCCTCTGCTTGGCTCCTGTGAAAGCAAGAATACTGGTTTGGTTTGTTTGGGAAATATGTGTGTTGGAGAAAGCTCGTGAGGCACGTGGGAAATTGTTTCTTCTCACCCTCAATTTTCGTTTTAACTCATCAAATATTATATTCAGTCAATGCGCATTATAGACACATCGAGAAGAAATTCGATAGCTTAGATTCATCTTAATCTTTTTCTTTTTCTTTTTTAAATCTTCAAAGTAACGAATATAAGGGGCTAATTCGCATGACATTTGAATGAACATTTTTGTGAAATTGTATTTGAAATGAAATTGAAATAGAGGTATTTGAAATGTATTTTAGGCCAAATCACTGTTCATCAAGCCAAATGGAAACATTTAAATGCTATTTCAATCAGCCCCTAAAAGACAATCAGTTGCCCCAAGTATTTATCTCAGAACACTCTCTACATCGGCATGGATACAGTAGCACACTGTATATGCTAGGTGGCTAGCAAACAGATTTTCTCATGAATTACGACATCCAGCATATAGAAAGATAGCAAATTCACAATGCGTATAACATAATTTATCTCTAAGCTGTCAATACCTTAAACAAAACCACCAGTGAAACCATACAACATAAAATTAACATAGGCATGTAGCAAAAAGTTGTAACTAACTGAAACAAAACCAACTAAAAATTAGCTCACCAATTTATATGATTATTAGGTAAACCCATTAATATAGAATTATTAAAATTGAACTTATACCTAAAAGTTTTAATAACTTCTATACCAATTAATCTCTCGGACAATTACTAAGACTCTGGCTGCATCTCTCGCAGCTTTCCAAAAACAGGAAGGCCGCTTTTCCCGTCACCATTTGGCTCTAGCTGCACCTCTCGCATCTTTGCGAAAACAGGAAGTACGCTTTTCCCATTACAATTAGGCTCTAGCTGCACCTCTCGCATCTTTGCGAAAAAAGGAAGGCGGCTTTTCCCCTCACCATTAGGCTCTCGCTGCACCTCTTGCATCTTTGCAAAACCAGGAAGGCGGCTTTTCCCGTCACCATTAGGCTCTAGTTGCACCTCTCGCAGCTTTTCGAAAATAGGAAGGCGGCTTTTCCCGTTGCCATAGAGTGCATTGTCTATGCAGTCATCTAAATTACGGGCAAGCCTTTCCTCTTGAATTCCAAGAACAGCCGTATGGAACCATGTCTGTGGGACTATGCCCTCGTACACCGGTGACCATTCGCGCAGAGGCGGAGGATTAACCTTGTAATAATTCTTTGAAGAGGATGCAGCAGGAGATAATGTAGCTTGTTCTTGCGGTACAAGTACTGCGGATGATGATCTTCTCTTGAGTAGTACTGGAGTTGATGGGGACGATTTGCTCGCGAACACCATCTTTTCGGGTTCAAGATCGTCCCTATTAATCCACACGTATTCAGAATCAATATGGTAGTCGTTCGTTCCGTTCAAGTCCGTTTCGTTGCTTGAAGATGATGATGTTTTCTTCTTCGAACTTGCACTCAGTGATGCCATGATGATTTTCTGCACAAATTTATCAAATTTAGACAAACGAATTAGTACTTGCATTATACTCGAACAACCAGTTCATAAACAATATGCAAAAACTATCAAAATCAATCAGAAACAAATCAAGAATTACGTACTGGTTCTCCAAAACAAAAATATTACTATTGTTCAAAACCTTCAACTCTAAGAACCGTATTCTATACCTTGTTAGGGGTCGATCAGTGGACATATCTATATATAATGATATCGTGATTCTCGAATCATTTATACACTTAAAACAAGCTTAACAAAACCGAAATATTCAATTGACCAAATCGGAATAATCAATGCTAATTACACGTGCATTGATTGGGGAGAAAAGAATAAAAATTATGCATATAACTATGATGGGATTGGTAAATTAAGTTCAATCAAGCAAGCAAAAAAATTGAAGGAAATCATGATGATCAAGTTCATGGTGTCAAACATACCTTTAGTCCAAACATACCTACAATTGGGGAGGAATGACTTGTATTATCAATTTTAACCGAAGAGTAAGCTTAATGAGCTATTTATAGTTACAAAATTAGGTCTAGTATTAATATGTGAGTGTTTCAAGTCTTATACCATTGGGAAAAGGAAACCGGTAAACTTAATTTTATTAGGAATTTACTTCTCAATTCTCAGGACATATGATGTGTATGGGCGGTGTTAGATTCACACCAATCTATATATCAGAGAAGATTTATTTTTTATTTTGTCAATATTTTTCTAATATAAACTTTTCATCTTTAAATAAATTTTATAATTTGAGATGTATAAGTGAAGTTAATTAAATATTACGTCATTGATGGTGTAATGAATATACTACTAATGAGTCAAATTTTGACCCTTTCTGCCGACATGATACTCATTGATAGACAATATTCTCTTAGTGTTATGTTAATTCCACTATATCAACATATGTCCGGTGTATAAATATTCATAATAATAATAACGGAATGATTAATTCTTCTTTCAGTCAAAATTTATAATCAATTTTGATTATGCAGAAACACACATTACTGCTTTTTTTTCTTTTGGGAAAGAATGAAATTCCATTCATGGAAGAGAGATTACAGATTGAAGTGAAGAAAACTTCAATCGAAGAAATACAAGTAAACAATACTAAGAGTGAACAATAGAAAAAACTAGAGTCATGGGCAGACTACACAAAACACATAGCTAGCAGGATCCCACAGTTCAATGATGTCAATTCGCATCAGTTTTGCTCAGTGTTAGCACAAAGCAACGTCTCAAAGTCGCATTAGCTTGGCTCAGTAAAAACAAAAGGCAGTGTCCCATAGCCGGTGGAATTTATCCGCAAGTCCATTGGCTTCATGACGAATGTGCTGGACTGAAACGGCCTGAAAGTCAGTGAGTAGGCTGCGGGTCTGCTGGCATGTATTGCCAGCAATGACACGATCCTCAGATGATGATTTTATGCCTCTGATTACTGTGAGGCAGTCCCCTTCCGCAACGAGCTTCTCGCATCCCAAATCTTTGCCCAGGAAAACGGCCAGACGCGCAGCATAAGACTCTGCTATTTCAACGATCGGAGTCCCTTGAAGTTGTTTGCATGACCAAGCCAAGATCAGACCAGTATGGTCACGTGCCACGGCTGCGATACCTGCAGCACCTCCTCGATTAGGAATGCAGGCATCAAAGTTGAGCTTGACATAGCCTTCCGGGGGAGGGGACCAGGGATCATGAGATGTGGTTCCATTGCCTGCAGCTCCTTGGCCAACAAGTTTGAATGTGTTTTCCTTGTAGAAGGAGATGTAGTGACTAGCATAAGTGACTGATTCAAGAGGAGAGAACCGGAGTTGCTCATGTACGACTCTATTCCAGTTATACAAAAGGCACCAACACGAGACAACAAAGAATCCAAACTCACCATGATCCATTCGGATACGGACTCCGGTTATCCAATCCCAAGTGGTATCACAGGGAAAGTAAATGCATGATGAGGGGATATTTGCTAGTGCCCAGTACATCCGAGTAAAATCACAATCTCTCTTAAGGTGAAGAGCTGTCTCTTGCTCCCTATCACAAATGGGGCAGCGTTCTTCCTCTATAATACGTCGCCTCGTGAGTTCGTGAGTAGTAGGCAGAGAATTATGGAGAAGCCGCCAAAGGAAGTGTTTAATCTTCCCGAAAGATTAATGTTCTAAACAAAGTTCTAGCTCCTTGAACCACTGAGGAGGAGCCACCATGTACAACCTCTTGCTGGTTCTTCTTGATATCCATAGCTAGATGGTAGGCTGTGGATACTGAGTACTGCCCATTCTTGGTGTAGTGCCAGGTCAAAACATCATTTGTCATTCGGTTGGCAATGGGAATCTTCAAAATCTCCTCGATGTCCTCTTGCCAGAAAAGAAAATTGAGAATAGGGAGATCCCATTCCTCGAGGGATGGGTGAATAAGAAAGGAAACCGGAAAAGGTCCTTCTTGGTGGAGGTCTGGGGTTCTAACCTTAAAAGAGGAATTCCCCGGAATCTATTTTCCCTTCAACATTTTTTTCCATTGCCATCTCCAGCGAATACCTGCATTAACAAGATCAAGGGCAGCAGAAATACTCTTTCAAGTGTAAGAGGAGTTATATTTAGGAACAACATGAAGAATATCAGTATTGGGGAAATACTTTGCTTTAAAAACGCGACTCATGGGGGAATGTGGATTATCAAGAATCCTCCAAATCTGTTTAGCAAGCAAAGCCAAGTTAAAAGCATGAAGGTCCCTAAAATCAAGATCTCCATCTCGACTGAGCGTTATGGTATGCCAATTTATGAAATGCATTTTATCTTTCCCTTCATAAGATACATTGTTAATGAGAGACTCAAGATCCTTAATAAGATAATCGGGGAGTTTAAAATAGCTCATGACATAAGTAGGCATAACTTGGAAGACAGATTTGATAAAGACCTCTTTGCCCAGCTTTAGATAAAAGTTTCCCATCAAAAGATTGAGCTTTTTTCCACACTTTTTCATGAAGCCAGCCAAAAACTTCCTTTTTATTTTTGCCCATGATTGTAGGAAGCCCCAAATACTTTTCATGTTTATCAACAATCTGGACATTAAGAACAACTTGGATCTGATTTTGCAAAGTAACATAAGTGTTTCTACTAAAAACGATAGTAGACTTTTCAAGATTAATTTCCTGACTAGAGCCCAAGCTGTAAATTTGCAAAATATCCATAACCATGCTAGCACAATCAACTAAAGCCTCATAGAAAATCATAGTGTCATTGGAAGATAAGAGAGAGAACAGAGGGAGCACTAGGACTCACCTTCACACATCTTAAATCACCTTTACTAGAAGCATCCTAAAAAAGGGAGCAAAGGGCTTCAGTATAGAAAATGAACAAAAAGGGAGGGAGGGAGAGAGAGAGAGAGAGAGAGAGAGAGAGAGAGAGGATCTCCTTGACGTATACGACGAGAAGGGATAATAGTACCATGTTCACTACATTGAACAAAATAGAATAAGAAATAGTTTGAATACAAAGCATGATGGTATACACAAAGTTCACATGAAAACCAAGCTTCGGGAGAACTCTGACAACAAAAATCCATTCCGCTCAATCAAAATCGTTACTCAAGTCCAACTTTAAAGCAAAGAAACCCTTCTTACCACTAGTTTTGCGCTTCAAATAGTAATTAATCTCATAAAACACAAGAACATTGTCAATAATTAAACGACAAGGTATAAAAGTAGATTAGCTTTAACTTATAATGGAGTCCGTTAGAGGTTTAAGCCGATTAATAATACACTTGGAGACAATTTTATAGACAACATTACTTAAAGAAATAGGGTGAAACTGAGTGATAAGCTCGTGTTTCTTACACTTTGGAATCAGGACAATGTGAGTAAAGTTCAGTTCGGATCAAGAACACCATTATTCAGCAAATTCAGACAGATAGCAAATTCTGAAAAGAAGAGAACAGGGAACCCATCGGAGCCAGGGGATTTGAGAGGGTACATTTGGAATAAGGAAGATTTTACCTTAGTTGATGTATAAGCAACGCAGAGATCCTGATTCATTGCAGCAGTAACTCGAGCAGTGACACTGGCGAGTGCTACGTCGAGACTTTCACCAGAAGGCTGAATGGAGGTGAAAATCGAAGAGAAGTATTCAGAGGCAATGGCGCCCATCCTGACCATGTCAGTACAGAGCTCGCTCGCAGCATTTTTCAGTCTGCGAATATCATTCTTGGTCGATCTCTTACTTGCCTTGGCGTGGAAATATTGCGTGTTTCAATCTCCTTCCGGGATCCATTAGATTTTGGATCGTTGCTTCCACATAAGATTTCCCCTCTCCAAGATTTCTTCAAGCTGACGAGTCAATTCAAATTCCTGAGACTTAGTCAAATCCGTAAGCTTCCCTTCACGCAACACTGCAATTTGCTGTTTGAGTTCCCGGGTTTGCTTGTTGACACTACCGAACTGAGGCTTCCCCAATTGAGTAACCCAATCCGACAGTTGTCGACCGAGGCAAGGTAATCCGAGCTCGGGTTCCATTCTTTTGAGATGATCTTTCCGCAGTCACTATGTCGGGCCCACATGGCCTCGAATCTGAAACCAGTCCCCCTGTGTCGCCTGTAAATTCGGCTACCTTTTAAGGTGAGCTTCACAGGGTTGTAGTCTGAGCTGATGCAGCGTAAGTGGGTTACTGCAGCAAGAGGGAACTATTGTTTCCAGTCCGTGTTGGTGATGGCTCTATCCAGCCTTATCCGAATATTGTTGGGATGGGCTCTTCTATTGTATTGTTGATACGAGAATATGTCCAATTCGTTATTTGGATATCTCACGAATGGATCCTAAAGACATCACGGTACAAGGACAAGTCCTCAAGGATCCGAGTAATGAATTCCGAGCTAAATGCCATCCGAGGTCAAGCCAGGCCAAAACGTACAAGAATACTGTTATAGGAATATCTGGACCAAAGTGTTATATCCGAGAGGGAGTAGGTCCAGACCACCAACACATATGAGTCTATAACCGAACCAAAAGAGAACCAAGTGTGGCAGCTCATAGCACGTCAGTAGAGGAAGGTACAATCGATTCCGAACGTCTCGATCCAGAAGATTATCCTCGGATGTCTTCTCAGACAAGAGGACAAAGATGACCTCAAAGATTCTACAAAATGACTAATCTAACCTTTAGGCCCAAATGGTAGATGGGTTATGACAATACTATGGTCCATGGGCTTAATTAAGCCTTGTTGGCTTAATTTTAGCCCTACACTTGACACAAACCAAGAGGTCTACCTCTAAATGGAAATAATATCTATAAATAGGGCACACTTTCCAAGGTAAATCAACAAGCTCACTTGATCTTCTCATTTTACTATAAGCTTTAGACCTTCATTCTTACAGAGTCGATTCATAATCACTCTCGAGTAAAGTCTCACATCCGGCTTAATCCTAGACAAGTCGGGTCTAAAGATTCTAAACCCCCCCCCCCCCGCCTGAACCAGTTTTCCCCCCCCCCCCACTCTGGTCACTTGTGCAAGGTTACATCATAGGTGTTTAGAGGTTGAAGTTGAAAAGTACCTTTGCTTTCGGACCTGGACACAAGGCTCTGATGGCAGGTCTCAACAGGTTCTTTCGAGCGATACAAGGCTCGCCTTGTGTGTGATGGCAGGTCTCAACATGTTGGCATTGATTGTGACGAAACATTTAGCCCGATTGTCAAACCGGCTACTATACGGACTGTTCTCAACATCGCTCTTTCTCGCTCGTAGTCTATTCATCAATTCGATGTCAAGAATGTTTTTCTTCATGGCAATCATAACAAAACAGTTTATATGCATCAACCTCTTGGCTTCAAGGATAAAACACACCCGGATTACGTGTGTCTATTGAAAAAGTCTCTGTATGGTTTG
>JAYMSP010005862.1:0-12765 GCA_036897095.1 Plantago elongata | reverse complement strand
AATTGGCGACAGAAAAATATATCCGTCGCTATTTCTTAGCGATTCGTCGCTATATAGCGACGGATTTTGTCTGTCGCTATATAGCGTCGCTAAACAGCAGTATTTTTGTAGTGTTTGAACTTTGAAGCAAAAATATGTTTTAGAGGTTCTATTATTTGTCAAAATTACTTTTTCATTTTTTAGTAACACAATGACAAAAAATGTGTCTGGAATTTAATTTGAATTTACTAGCTACATATTTGACTAGTCCATTTATGATAAACATGATCAACTGATGTTACTATACATGATAATTTACATGTGTGTAACAAACATAAAGAAGGTAAATACCCAAATTTAAAGGAAAAAACGAACTCATCATTACTTGAAAAATAACAATTTGAAATATCATGAAAACTAAACGAATATTATGTACTTTTTCATTCTAGGAAAAAAATCGACAGCAAGTGCAATTTTAGTAAAGGTTTCGGTAACGAGTGTAAATTTCTACAAAGGTTTTGGTGTAATTTGAAAATACAACTAGTTAACAGCCGTCTAACCTTTGTGTTAGGTAAAAATTTTAACAAAGGTTCTAGTGTCAACTCCAAGAAAAAAAAAAAGGTTGTGGTATAAAATTAAAGTAGCATAAAAGGTTTTAGTGTAAAATAAAATTGATTCTTTAGTATATGCAGTCGTCAGTCGTCAGTTGTGATACATTACTTATAGTGTCTCGATTCGCGTTCTAGGAGGGAGTTGGCGAAAGCATCTACTTTACTTCGATTTGGCGGGATTTTCATTGGGACCATGTTGAATGCGTGATCGTGAAAAAGCTAAGAGAAGATGAAGGCTCTCTTTTGGCAGTAGTATCTTTTCGATGAAGAGTTTACAAATAAAAAGTTAAAATCCGTGTTTGACAACAAGTATGAATTCCACGTAGAGGATAAGATTGATTGTCTTGAATAGCTTGTTCCTTTACATTGTTTAAATCATGGTGGAATAGTAGGTTTGGATTTGGTTAAACTCAAGGAAAGGATTGGAGTGTTGGTGATGATATGAAAGTATGATCTTACGAAATTATGTTATGATGATAAGGTTCCCTACATCTTGCCTTTGTTTTATGAAAGAGAGGGTAGCCGAACACAGAGGCAGTTGCAAGTTACAACTGATAACTAGAACTAACTAAAATAGCTAATTGTAGAGAGCTAAATTGTAATTGCTTGACTGATAAACAAAATGGCGGATGGATCGAGCATATATAGCTCGATCTTACACTTGACGGTTACAAGCATTTAGCAGTCGTTGGATCATAACTAAGTAATCAATCTCAACCGTTTATTAAAATATAACATTAATAAAGCAGATAAAACACGGTTTTAGCGAGAAGGCTAGAATTTTCTAATAATAGCCATAATGGAGCTGCTTCCTGTGACATTCCACCCTCCTTCATTCACAACTTGTCCACAAGCTTGAAAACCTGAAAAGCTAGCCTCCACATCAGAGGAATCCTCCCACGTAGCATCTTCCTCTGGTAGTTGCTCCCACTGAACCAACAGTTAAACAACTGCAACATTGTTTTGCTTGACCATTCTCCAAGCCAAAATGTTCATAGGAACCAGCAGAATAGTCCCACCTTAACTCCTTAAGTCATTGCAAGCATGGACTCATGGTTCTATATGTTGCACCAACTTGCTTCTTCAAGATAGAAACATTAAAGATTGTATGAATTTTGCTCCCAGCAGGTAATAGCAATTTATATGCTAGCTCTCCAATCCTTTCAATCACTTGAAATGGACCATCATATTTGGGACTCAATTTTCAGACACTGATGTTTTCGATAGAATTGTGCCTATATGGTCTCAAAACGAGATACACCTAATCTCCCACTGCAAAGCGTCTCTCAGATTTGTGTTATCAGCTAACACCTTCATTCTCTACTTAAAGATCTCCAAGTTGAGCTTGACTTGATGCAACACCTTATTCATGTGTCTAGCCCATTCCTCCACTCCTACTAAAGATATGTTCTCCATAGTATAATAACTCATAGAAAGAGAAACATATCCAAACAAAGCTTCAAATGCTGAGACCCCCAGAGTTGAGTGAAAATTGTATTGTACCACCATTGAGATAATGGCAACCAACTCTTCCATTTAGTAGGAGCTTGATCACACAAACATATGAGGTTTATCCATCTGTTTGGAGATGATATGTTGTGCTCATGAGCTGAGAAATCTCCAACAACTTCAACAACTCTCTCCAGAAATGAATGGTAAATATGTTATCTCTATCAGACACAATGGACTTAGGGAAGCCATGAATCTTGCAGATTTGATAAAAAAAAATGCCTCAGCTAAAATACTAGCAGTAAATGGATGGACTAAGCCCACACAGTAAGCAAACTTGGTAAATCTATCAACCACTACTAAGATAGTATCAAAGCCCTGAGTCTTGGGTAGTTTCTAAATACAATCCATAGTCACATGCTCCCAGGATTGTTGTGGTACTAGCAAGGGATATAACAAGCCAGACAACCTCACATGTTCATTCTTCCACCACAAAACTAACTGCAGCCCTGTAAATCAGGCCAAAGAAAAATCTAGAAAATTCTCTAGTAGGTAGCAAACACACCAGAGTGACCTTCATCAGTGCCAGCATGCATTGATTCAATCATTTTTTTCTTGATGTCTCCACCAGTTCCAACATACCATTTCCCTTTATTTATAACCAATCTGTGATGGAATGAATAAAAACTCACATCATAAGTAGGTGTCGTAGCCTGTATGATGACCCCAGCAGCTAGATCATCATTTTCATAACTGACAACTAATTCCTCCATCCACTGAGGTTGAGTAGTGGATATAGCATAGAAATTTTCAATTCCCTATTGTATCTCCCTCCTAGACAAGGCAACTGCAGTCATGTTTTGGGGACCCTGCTTGTACTCATTGTTATATTGCAATCCCATCAGTTTAATAATGTATGTGTGTTGAACATGAGTGGTGATCTTCTGCTCAGTCCGAAACTTCAGACTTCTCTGGTCTGTTTTGATATCAAATGGAGCATGGAGTAAGTAAGCTCTCCATTTCTCAACAACCAGTAGTATAGCCATGAATTCCTTCTCATATATAAAGAAGCCGAGACTTTTAGGCCCCAAAGATTTACTCACAAAAGTCAATGGGGCCCCTCCTCCATAAGCACTGCTGCCATACCATAGAAGCATGCATCAGTTTCTACAATGAATTTCTTAGAAAAAACTGGTAATTGCAAGATGGGAGCCTGACACATAGAATCCTTCATGAATTCAAAAGATTCTTGAGCTTCATTGCACCATTTGAATTGACCTTTCTTAGTCAAAGTTGTCAGATGTTTGTCATTTGCTCTATAATTGACACAAAACTTCATGTATACCCTGTCATGCCTAAAAATCTCCTTAGAACCTTGAGGGTAGTGGGTAAAGGCCTCTTCCTTGTGCACTTGACCTTGAACTTCTATTCCCCTTTCATTAATGATATGGCCCATATATTCCCCTTGATCAACTCCAAATACAAATTTAGATTTCTTAGCAACAATGTATGTTGCTTTAACAACTCAAAAACTTGTTGCAGGTGTACCTTGTGTGTAATCATATCTTTATTGTATATTAGTATGTCATCAAAGAATACTAAAACAAAATCACCCAAGTGAGGCCTGAACACATCATTCATCATAGCATGAAATGTGGTTGGAGCATTGGTCAAGTCAAATGACATTACATTAAACTCATATAGCCCACTTTTGATCACAAAAGTTGTCTTCTCAATATCCTTAGGTTTCATCCTTACATGATGATAACCTGCTCTTAAATCCACCTTATAAAACACATGTGCACCATGCAGTTCATCCAACAAATCATAAATCAAAGGTATATGATAGTTATTTCTCACAGTGAGTGAATTTAACTTCCTATAGTCAACACAAAATCTCCATGTAGCATCCTTCTTCTTTACCAGCAGTACATGGCTTGAGTATGGGCTTTGATTGGGCTATATCACTCCCATTTTAAGGATTTCATGTACCATCTTGCAGCTTCTCAATCTCCAATCTCTTCATATATGGATATTTGTAAGAACCCTGCTTAAATGGTTCTACCTGTGGTTTAAGCTTGATCTCATGATTACATGATCTCATGGGAGGTAGTGATTTGGGTTCTTGAAAGATATCACTGTACTTTTGCACCAATTCATCCAACACAGATTCCTTCTCCTCCATTGTATCAACCTCTTCTACTGAGGTGACCATACATAAACAATTGAACACCATCTTATTATTCTTGTTGAATAAATTGTGCAATTTATTTCCTATCATCAGCTTAACAGACACATTTGATTGCATGCTAGGCACCATAACTGATTTTCCCTTAATTTTAAATGTTATTCATAGTCCAAAAGCACTGGACCAAGTATTCTCGTGATGTCAACCCCAAGTACCATATCATACCCTCCAAGTGGCAACACCCTGATATTAGTAGAAAATAATTTCCCTCCCATTTTCCATTCAAAGTTGGGACAAGCACTCAATCCTACCTCCTCCAGCCACAATCACTTGTAATTGATTGGTCATTTGCACCTCACAGTTCACTCTCTGCACAACACTAGGATTCAAGAAGTTATGGATATTGCCATAGTCTCATTTGGTGGTTGACGTTTCAAAGCATGCAAAGACACTACTCATTCATTGTCAATGTCATCACTGAATTTCAACCTTTCACTGCTCCTCTCCTCTCCTTCCATCACAACAACAAACAACTTCTTACATTTATATCCATAAGTATATGGCTCATCACAATTAAAACACAAGCCTTTCTTCCTCTCATCCAACAGTTCCTTATTCAATCTCTTCACATGCACTACATTACTAGCACCACTAGTTTGATCACTTTATGCCAAGGATTTAATGGTTTAAATGATGTTTCTATATATTATATTTATGCATTAACTCAAGCATAACTTCTTGCCCATTGGGTAGGCTTGTTCCAGTGTGTGATGACACAAAAGCTCAACCATATGCCTAATCTCTTCCTTCAATGCCATGTAAAACTCCTCATGAAATAAAATGCATCCAAATGTCTATATCTTTACTTCATAAACATCCTCAACTCAACAAACTTATCAATGTATTTATCAACTGATCCTACTTGTTTATGTTTGTTAAAAACACCTATTACATCATACTCTGAACCGATGTAAATCGTTACACAAACATTTCAACAAACGATTGCCAGCTCATATGACCCTGACCTTCAACATGATCTAAAAACCAGTATTATGCAGATCCTTCAAGGTACATAGCATCTACAAGCATCTTATCACTATCCTTCATAGGATAACGTACAAAATTAACATGCTCAACACGGTCCACATTCTCATTACGTTCTACCGAATATTAGCTCGAGTAGGCTCAGGTCGAAATATATATGCAAGTGATTGCACAAGCTCTCTGAACTCGTCGAATTTGAGCCTTTGCTCCTCCTTGAGCTCATCAAATCAATGATCCTGCTTGAAACTCATCTTCTATTGACATGTCGCGAGCTGCTTCATCTCCGTCTAGATTTCCGCCACAACATTTATCCAATACTTCGATCCGAACAATATTATATATCACCATTGCAACTTGTATAAGAGATTCTACAAGGAAACCTGGCTCTCATACCAAATGTGATAACTAATAACTTGAATTAACTAAATAGCTAATTGGAGCCAGAGAGCTAACTTGTAGTTGCTTAATTGATAACCAAAATGGCGGATGGATCGAGCTTATACTTGACGGTTACAAGCATTCAGTAGCCGTTGGATCGTAACTAACTCAATCGATCTCAACCGTTTTTATCAATTAGTCTCAATTTTCATAAAATTTATGAACGTATCACATCTTCGAAAACATATGAACGTATATACACTATGATACCATAACGTAACGAAAATCAATATTATAAAATCATTAGTCATACTTTACAAATAATGATAAATTTGAGATGTTTATATTGTTATAATTCATATTCGTAATCGTTAATACTTGTTTAATTACTTAGTACAATTAAATTAACTAACTTTATATTAATAATTTTTTTTAAATTAAAAAAAAAAAAAAACTGACCAGAACCAGGTTTGACCAGGACACAATCCTGGTCAGGTTCATATCTACCAGATCGGAGCTTGACAGCTCCATGTCGGAGCTTCTCTAATGATCTGGCCGGAGCTTCTCCAGCTAGTCGGGACAGTGGATTGTTCTTCGTTCGTGTTTTTCATTCTTCGTGTTCTTCGTCTTCGTTCTTTGTATTCTTTTAAGTTTTCTTCGATTTTTTTCGGATAATATAATTTGTTTAAATAAACATATTTAGATGTTTTTTAAGGTAAAATTGTAATTATTTATAATTATAAAATTATTTTTTATAATATATAAAAATGCATCATACGTTTAATAAAAGTTGTCATGCAATTTAACATTTATGTTATTAAAACGTAATACTAATAAAGCAGCTAAAACACATTTTTAGCAAGAAGGCCAGAATCTGCGAATAATAGTCAGAGTGGAGTTGTGCTTCCTGTAACCCGTTGGGAGGGTTTTGGGAGTGATGGTTTTAGGGTGGACCGGACCGGTCAGACCAACCACAGACCATTTCTGCACGGCCACTTAAAACCCGGACCGGTTGTGTCGGGCCCTTTTTTTTTCCCAAATTGCAATTTCCAATAGATGTAAAACAGGAGGTTCATAGCACATGTACATCAAGGCTTCAATGGTTTCAACGATTACTCAAATCAAAGGTGTTTCCATTAGATTGTTGCCACCATGTACAAGAGATTGCGAACAGGCAGAAGACGATGACTGAAATCCGAAGAGATGAACGAACTGACGAGAAGGAAGAAGATGATGATTGAAGTCTAAAGTCTGAAGATACGATGAAGATGAAAAGCAGAGTCTGAATTGGAATTTGGCTTTTCGAATTAGGGGTCTGATTCGAAATTGACGAATAGGAACCGGAGTGCTGGAGAAGGACGGCGATGGTAGTCATGGTACGGTGGTCGAGGCGGAGATTAATGGTGTTGAGAACTGTACCGGAAGGGTATGGAGCTAGACATGAAGAAGAAGAACAACAAAAGTCAATTTGGTGAAGAACACGACTGCAGCAGAAAGCCTGAAAAGAAGCCGTGTGTTTGTATATTTGTGAATTTGAGTTGGGTTGGGTTTCCTCAACCTTTGTCCGGTCCGTCTGATAATATATAAATTATATTTTAATATGGATTTTGATTGGATTGAATTGTACACTAATTTTGGATATTAGCTAATTTAATTTAAAATGTAAATTTGGACAATGAGCTGGGTTTTATCTACTCATTGCCAAGGCTACCGATAACATTGCAGATCGAAGTCAAGAAGAAAATATTGATTGTCAAAGCAAGATAAAGGAATTTGGCGACATCATCCATCGCGTTAGAACTATTCTTAACTTTAGTATTCTTCATTACCATTTCAGTATGTTTACCAAAAAAAATTATCATTTCAGTATTCATTTCCTAGTATTTTTCTCGTTTCTTGATAAATGAATTATTTCCTAACTGTTATGAAGGGCTTAATTTGATCAATTGAAACTAGAATCTTGTTTCTTCCAAATCTTGCACATTAATATTTGCTCTGACCTCTGATCATATTCCAACTGACTTGCCATGGCCATCTTGATGAGCAATGCCGTAAATTGGTGTTGAATATACTAACAGTCGCACAGCCTATCAACCGCGGCTTCATGCTCTCTTCTTCTCCTTTTCTTTTCTCTAATGAGATATGCTTCCTCTGTATGGAGATCGGGTCCTCACAGAAAAGCAGTGAGATTGTTGATTAAGTTTAAATGTCAAAATATGCATGCAAGTTATAAGAACCCTCTATTATACATCATTTGAATTCCCATTGTCTGATCAAACAAGTAATTACACATCAATTCAAATAATCTATTTACTTAACATAGTAAGGAAGGTCAAGAACATAGAGCAAAAAGTAAGCCCAGGTGACACCAGAAAGTCCACCAAAGAAAAATCCACCAGTGAACTTAGCCCATCCATCAGCAGTCTGCAGCTGATCTGGCTGCTTCTTCCTCCCTGTCAATGTCAATCCAGGTGCAGTCGAGGCTTCCCCTTCCTTAAACGACGCAATCCCGTAAATTGTCAAGCAAAGGCTCAGGATCACAACTAGTCCACCAGCTGCCAGGGAGCCTGCTGCACCTGCATATTCAGTGTTCCTCAAGGGACCTGCCTTAACGAATGGTCCAACTAGGAGCAATCCGTGAGCCAGGCCGACCTCAACTCCTCGCAGAAGCGGGTTCACTGCGGTCCGGTAGGCGGGGAGGTTGGAAAGGTACCAGGCGATCAATGGGCTTGATGTCACTGGGGTTTCCAGGCTTCCAATGAAGGGGTCACCATTGATAGGCTGGACCACTTGGTACGTCGGCTGCAATTCACAAAGAGAATCGATTCGTTCACTTGTTCTTGTACACCTTTAAGGGTTTTAAAGCACTTTCTCATAATCAGAGTAATTTGCAAACAGATAGAATGACTAGCTAGTGTTTCATTTCACAAGTGTAAATTTAACATTTCATAGCATGCTGCAACAGAACTTAGACTAAGCCTATGAAGATCAAGATTCAAATGAATTACAACATTCAGTCTATTGATCTCCACATAATAAATACTACCAAGGACGATGACAATGTCAAATGAAGAAAATGTGGATGCAAAGTGCAAAACAACTACAAAACTAATTGCTTTGTGATAATATAAGACAAGTCTTTAAGAAAGCAAGAAAGTGTTACCTTCTCAGACTGGATAGCCTTAATGGTGAAAGTAGAGGTTCTTCTAGAAGGCAAGACTCTGAGAGGAGTACCAGAAATACCCTTAGGGGCAATGAGTCCTCTGGTGAATGAGGAAGCAAAGTTGCTCTTCAGCTGGCTGGCCATGGTTGAAGCAGCTGCTGCCATTTTGTGTTCAAGAACCAATGCAGAATGTAGCAATATACCAGACAATTTATTGTATTGTATAAACTGGAGTTAGATTGAGTGATTTCAGATTTATCAAAAGAAAATCTTTTGCTGATAAATTTGTGGCTCTAAGCTGTGATGTTCAGTTCTTGCATGCTTTTGATTGGGTGATTTTGTGTTTGGGACCTTATCTCTTATCCACATAGAAGCCAACATATCCTCATGAAAATATATACTAGTATATACTAACTACTAAGCCAGCATGGATTTGAATCTATTCTCATCTTACTTATGTTGGACTTGACTTCCTGTATACATTGAGGGCTGTACAAAAATTTTAATCTTTGGGTCAAATATCACAAGAAAAATTATGGATTAAGTTTATTATGTGATGGTATAAATTCGGCTAAGACAAAGTTCGTGGATTAGCTAGACTCTAGTTCGTCTTGGCTCTTTTAGTTAAGTTCTTCGTTCGTCAATGCTTCAACTCTTAGCTAGGAGTAAAGAATCAATCTAGGGAAGGAGGCCTTCGCAAGGTCAGGAGGGCCGTTGCTACGTAACATGGTGATTTGGTTTCACTGAGGCCTCCCCTAGGAAGCTGTTAGGTGCAACATCAAAGGGCCATTACTAGGAAATGTCCAAATAGGAACTTCTTCCAAATAACACAAATGGGGCCATTACTAGGTAATTTGGTCGGGTCCGTCTCTAGGTGATGTGGCCGTCACTAGGTACCTAAAACACGGGAAGGGTTAGACCCTTTTGGCCGGTTTGCCTAAGACAAACCAGGGTACGGACTTTACGTGTTTAGGATTGAGAGAGTGTAGTCTTGGCCCTCAAAGTCTAGAGAGTAGATTTTCGGTTAGTAGTTGCGTACCTTAATAAGGAGTAAATGTACTCTATTTATAGTAGAATTTTGCCGGAGCTCGGGCTCTAACACGGCGGACCTTGGTCGGCCTAGCGAAATGTTGACACGTAACATCGGAGATTGGTGGCGCGTGGAATTCATCCGAATGATCGTGACGTCTTTGGGGGCCGTGTTGAGAACACCCGGGTGCCGGCCCCTAAAGTGAAATTAGCCGAAGTGTTCGGACTCAAGTGTGGCCGTGGTGAGGATCTTGGTGCCGGCCCCCTGGGAAGGAACCCAAGTGTTCTTTCCCAAGTGGGGCCGTGGTGGGGAATCTTAGTGCCAGCCTTTATGTAAGAAGGAAGGCATGGGCCGTGGTAGAGGCCACCTGGTGCCGGCCCATGCACTGGGGACGGCCTGGGTGTGCCTGACGACAGTCCATCTTGGTAAGTCGTGGTGAACTAATACGATTTAAGATACCGGACTATAATGTACATATCATTATGCTAGCTATGTTTTTCAGATCAACATCATATTGTACGACAAACGGTGCTTATGAACTACTTTCCAAGTCCTAGAGAACTATACCCGCTCTACTTTTTTGGGTATCTTACAAAACTTATATTCTTGGGAAGAACTTTTGTATCATCTGTATTACTTCTTAGCTCCAGTGAACTTGCATTAATTTTTCACTGTGTCCATTGCCTAGTAAAATACCAACTGACCATCAAGTAATTCAACCAAACCGTACATAAATGATGAACAGATTCTAGGAGAATCAGGGCCTAGACCCGGTAATTATTGACACATGCCCACACCCCCTACAAGATCCCCTACAATGAGCATAATTCACCTTAATCATACAGTTCGCACTTCATACTACAGATCAAGTACCGTCAAATTCCAGATAGAGAACAGCCTTTCCACTAGCGTTTACTCAAATCTTTTTCACATCCATAACAGCATCGGGGATGAATTGTCTATTGATTCACTTGAAGCTCGACTCAAACAGTTAACATTTAAATCAATCAAGTTTTACCATAGTTCCTCTCTCTAAATACACAGCACCCCAGTGTATTAGCGACTAAATGAACAACTTATATGTTGCAGTTGCATGTACCGGGTCACATAATACTCCCCTAGCTTGTATACAGAAAAGCTATTTCAATTGGCATAAATGGACAAGTTATTCGCCAAAAATTATATATTTATAAACAAATCATTGTCTGTTTGATGTTGCAACAGAGCCAGTATCCAGCATGTCAAAAGGAATTTTAAGCCCAAATACCTGACCAACTACCGAGAACCATGAAACCAGATACTTGTCCACTGGTACTTGGCCTTGAGCTGCCAAAGGCTCATTAAGCAAGAGTAGCTTCATCCATTCACTGGTCCCACAAGGATGCAGTTTATACCATGGCCGATTCAGATAGGGGTGCTCCTATGTAAGTTCATATATCAGGTTTTAGCATACATGTAACGGGATTTAAGTTAGCTTAACATGTTTCTCCAGTACCATTTCCATTTAGTGAATAAATAAGAAATCCCAGCTTTTCAAATGAGCAATTTTTACAGTTACTGAGGCAGCAACAGTAAGAAACAGATTTTCCTTTTCCTTCCTTTCCTGTTTTCTTGGATTAGATCTCAAGAGTATTAAAAGTGAGCATAGTTAAGAATTAACGAGAAAATCACCTCTTGAGTCATAAACGTCCACTTGGATCTTGTTAGAAGCTCTGCAGAGTCAACAGGGATATCCTTCTCAATGTCAGCTAACAGGAGAGGCTGACCATCTGCAATTAGCAGCAATTGGGTTATATAAACCACCCAAAACAATATCAGAAGTTCAATAAAGTCAAAGTTAAAAATCTTCTCTTTGACAGAAAACAACTTTTTAACTGTGTGGAACTAGAGCTAATGGGCCTGAAAGTGTATTAAACAACATACCAAGACCACTTGAGTCATAAAACTCATAATAGTGTTCAATATTTTCAAATCAGCAATATTCAAGAATTATTTTTTTTGTTTGAGATAGCAATATTTAAGATAGTTGTTTATAAAATACAGAATACTGCATGTACATGAGCATGACAAAACTGAAGTCGAGTCGCAAGAGTGTAGCGTATCTTTTATCTTTTCAAGCCTTTCCAGTTGCATACACATTTCTTTTGTCTATCAGCTAACTAATAGGAAGTACTCCATAACTATACTGGGATACGGTTTTGCACAGCTGCTCTCAATGAATAACATTCTTAACAAAAGTCCACCAGATCACACCACCCAGTTTTTTGGCACCTTTGCTTCAATCACTGGGATCAACATTCCAGTACGTGTTTAATGTTTATGCATCAGAAGTTCAAAAACTACTTGTAAAGTCAAATGAATTAATATTGCTTATAGCTTTTCTATCATGAATACAGATCTAAGAGCAAACAAAGGTTAAAAAAACTTCATGAAGTAATTTTTCCTTTTTCTATATGCAAGACACTTACTCTTGATTGACAGTTGTTTAAAATGAAAGAATGCATACAAATAGGGGTCTCTGGAAGAGAGTTGAGAGCATAAACCCTAGCCGCTTAAACCTTCTTCCTAAAACCCTAATTCCAGAAAGAAAGAATGGCTCTCTACAACAAAATCGGAAGCATGTTGAGGACCAGTGTCTCTGCCAGTAGGGTGTCTAATGCCCACTCGTCCATGCTTACCGCCGTTCGCTGCATGAGTTCCGAACTTTTCGTTGGAGGACTCTCTTACAACACTACTAATGACTCTCTGAAAGAAGCATTTTCCACCTATGGTGAAGTTGCTGATGCTAGAGTTATTGTTGACAGAGAATCTGGGAGATCAAAAGGATTTGGATTTGTGAATTTCACATCTGAAGAAGATGCTAAGTCTGCAGTGTCGTCCATGGATGGACAGGAGTTGGATGGTAGAGCCATTGGAGTTAGAG
>JAYMSP010005861.1:0-12767 GCA_036897095.1 Plantago elongata | reverse complement strand
CATGAAGAACGTGAATCTCACCACGCGCAACCTTTTCTCGAACAAAGTGATGTCCATCTCAATGTGCTTCGTACGTTGATGTTGAACAGGATTTCCAGAGAGATAGATGGCACTCACATTGTCGCAATACACAAGCGTAGCCTGACGAATCGGACTAAAGTTCAAGAAGAAGATTGCGCAACCAACATGATTCAGACACTAAATTGGCAACGCCCCCTATACTCAGCCTCGGCACTGGAACGGGAGATAGTCGATTGACGTTTGGAAGACCAAGAGACAAGATTGTCGCCCAAGAAAACACAATAACCAGACGTAGACCGTCGCGTATCCGGACAACCACCCCAATCGACATCAGTATACGCAACAAGATCCTTAAGGGATGAAGGTCGAAGATGCAATCCAAGTCTAAGAGTGCCCTGTATATAGCATATGATACGCTTCAACGCAACCATATGCTCATCACGAGGGTCATGCATATGAAGACAAATCTACTGTACGACATAAGAGATATCAGGTCGAGTGAAGGTAAGATATTGTAATGTACCTACAAGACTGCGATACAAGGAAGGATCGGCGAATGGCAGACTAGTAGTCGCGCTGATCTTCGGTTGAGTATCAACCGGTGTACGACTCGGTTTTCAAGATGACATGCCGGCCCGATCGACAATTTCAATTGCGCGCATACTTTTGTTGTGACAAAAATAACCCTCCCTTGTGTTGAGTAACGCTGATCCCGATAAAGTAGTTCAAGTAACCCAAATCTTTCATAGCAAATTCCGAGCTGATTGTGCCATAATCAATTTGCAAAGTAAAACGAGAAAGCAGTCAAAATAATGTCATCAACGTATAACAACAAGTAGGCCATATCAGAACTGTGTTGGTATAAGAACATCGAAGTATCTGATTGACTGTTGGTGAAACCAATGGTGGAAACAAAATCAGCAAAACGTTTATACCAAGCTCGAGGAGCATGTTTGAGACCGTAAAATAACTTTTTGAGCGAACATACATAGCTAGGATGATCTCGATCACGAAAACCCATAGGTTGATGCATATAAACAGTTTCCTTCAAATTCCCATGGAGAAAAGCATTACTGACATCCAACTGATGAATTGAACACTTCCGAGATAGAGCAATGTTGAGAACTGTACGAACCATGGCTGGTTTTACAACAGGATTGAATGTTTCACCACAATCAATGCCAACACGCTGAATTTTGCCATCACCTACAAGACGAGCTTTATGCCTCTCAAAGGAACTATCAGACCTGACTTTCTGAGTAAAAATTCACATAGACCGAATCACATTAACATCAGGAGGACGGGGAACAAAATCCCACGTTTTATTTTTAATAAGAGCATTAAATTTATCAGTCATAGTCAATTTCCAATTCTGGTCGTGTATAGCATCCACAGGGTTACGAGGAAGAGGGGAAGGAGTGACAATGGTGGTATGTGCTTGCGATGGATCATAAATTTTGTATTGTTAAACGATGCCATGTTGGCTTCGAGTGACAGGTCGACCCACTAGATAGGTAGTGTACCGTGAGGTAGGAGGGGCACGAGGAGGTGTAACAATAGGTGAGACAAGAGGGATGGCAACAGGTTCCAACGTAGGGCTGCCCACGTGTGGTGAAGTGGTGGGACGGGCAGCCAGTGAGCTGCCCGAAGTGGTGGAGCGTGGGCTGTCCGCCGAGGGCAGATCCCGGACAGTCAGGGGGCTGTCCGGAGAAGGTGATGAGTGGTCAGCCGGTGGACTGTCCACGCGCTCAATAGTAAGAAGAAAAGCAGTATTATCAAACTCCCCCCCCCCCCCACCCCCCCCCCCCCCCCCCCCCCCCCCCGTTGTCACATTGCAAGGTTTTGATAGTTCTTTCAAATTGGGTACATATATGAGCATGAAATTTGGCAAATATAGAGAGGACTTGTGATTTATTTGCAATGGAAAAAGTCCACAAGAAATTTGTATAATCATCCCAAAATAGCACATAATAACGATGACAGGAAGAAATCAAAACAGGAGAAGTCCAAAGATCACTATGAACAATATCAAAAGGTGAAAAAGTAGTCGAGTCGACGAAATAAAAGGCAACTTAATATGTTTTCCTAGTACACATGATTGACAAGTAGTAGACCTAGGTGACCTATTACAAGAAATCAATCGACTGTGTTGAAGAGTAGCTAAAGTAGAATCTCCCGGGTGACCTAAACGACTATGCCAAAGGGTGGAAGCAAGAAAGCAGATTGTGGCGGATTGGTCGATCTTGAGGGGGTGATGGGGTAGAGGGAACTCAAACTATCACATCTCGTCAGTCGCTTCCCCGTCTGAAAATCATGCACAGAAAAATGGATCAAACATGACCGACACACCATTATCAGTTGTAAATTTTCGAATATAAACTAGGTTCTTAATCAAGTTCGGAGCTTGCAAGACATGATTAAGTGATAAGGGAGGGTTTGAGTAAGGCAATATAGAATGACCAAAACCACGAATTGAAATTTACTGACCACTACCAATAGTAATACCATTAGAATTGCTCATATTAAAATAAGAAGTGAGATTACCTGGCTGGGAAGTCATATGAGATGTCACTCCGGAATCCATGTACCAGTTGGAATCCGGTTGAGAAAGAGACATCGTATGCATGGCAGATTTGATGTATGTTGGAGTCCAAGCTACAACGTTTGTCTGTTGTTGTTGGGGCGCGTTGGCCCTAGATACCAGGTTGTCTGGGCCCGGTTGGTCAACTCCACGGCTGAGTAGGGAACGGGAAAGAAGGGATGGCCATGGTGGTGGTTGCATCCAAGCCCACCACGGTGGTGTTCCCTAAGGAAATTGATTTCTGAATCCAGCGTTGTTCCGACGGCCCATGCTGCCTTGCTTACCGGTCGACTGCCCCGACTGCTGTCCCGTACCTGTTTGTTTACCCTTACTTTTACCTTTCTTAGCCTGTTTTCCGCGACCCTGGCCTTGACCCGCTGAATGAACGTTATTGGCGATATTCGTAGCAACGAACATCGCATCATCATTCCCAGCAACAGCTTCCTTCATGCTAGTTTCCTCCAAAGACAACATAGATCGATCTTCATAAAATGGAGGTAAAACCTTCATGTGTCGTATGAAGGAAGAAACACCTGTGTAAGCGGGAGTGAGACCTCCAATAATACGGAGGACAAGATGATTATTCGTCACCGGAGCACCAATGTTCAAGAGTTGGTCATAAAGGGTCTTCAGATGTTGGCAATAGGTTGAGACTGGCGAGAAATCCTTCAAGTAGCAGTTGTTAAACTCATGTTCCAAGGAAACAGCACGAGAATTCTCGTTGTCTTGAAAGAGGTCGCGAAGGCGATTCCATAAGGTCATAGCTGAAACGTCCGTCTCAACTATAGTGGTCAAAAGATCCATAGAAATTGTGGAGTAAATCTACGAGACCACAGCTACATCTAACGTATACCAAAGCTCCTATGCATCATTGCTAAGTTTCTCCTTCTCAACAACTTTCTCATCTTTGGTTTTGGGAATAATGTGATGTAGAACTTTGTGGGAACGGTAGAGGACCTTGAATTATTCCGCCCAAAGAGAATATTGGACGATTTCCATCTCAAGGATGTGGGGATGTGCGACTTAATGTTGGAAACAGTAAGTGAGGGGTGAAACGAGGAAGAGGAGCTCTTGTTTTCACCCATTGTGACGGAATTGAGGAGAAGGGGATACGATTTAAATATAAATTGGAGGGAAGAATCTGTTTGATCGAAAAAAACTGTTGGATATCGAAACTGACGTGAGGTCAGAGACTACGAAGATGCATATTCGAACGAGGAGTTTTAGTCAGAAGATGGGACTATTCCACAACAACCTGAACATATTCGGTCATTGAAAGGAAAAAACAGAGGTGAGGATCGAAGCAGCTTTTCGTGAGAAAGAAGCTGTCGATTTTGAAGAGGGAGCAGGGAGGCTGAAGAACGAAGCTTCCATGAGGCAAGATCGACTAGAGAAGCACGAAATTTGTGTGAGACAAAACTGTGAGAGAAAAATAAATTGAAGAAGAACGATTTGTTGTGTATGGCACCGGAAGGTGTGGTGTTTAGAGAACCAGATTGATACTATGAAAGAATGTAATCTAGTAATTGTATTTAATGAATAACAAGAGTATATATACAAGTTACAAACTTTGTCTAATCTAACTAGGATTCTAAGATTCTAAGACTAATCTAACTAGATATCCAAAATATGAAATACTTAGGAGTCTAACGTATTTACATAATCTACCAGCTAATAATTCCTGAACTTCAACCTGCATGAACACATTAAAATATCAATTACTAATAATTGAACAAACATAATCTGCTAAATACTATGAAAACCAGTCTAAATGAAACATGCCTTCCTCGTTTTAGCCAATATAAGAACATCCAGGCTTCGTCGATATATCCTAAGGATATCTCCAGACAAATTAAATACTATGGCGATCATCTACTGCTGATTATTTATGCAACAATACATCCTTTCGACCATTTGACATGCCAGGGCGTTTTCAATCGTAGCTTTCAATTTCTTTGCCCCCAAAGTAGCAGTAATCTGCATAAAGATCAACACAAAATCCATGCAACTTTCAGTTCAAAATTTTACATTCATTGGTTTCAAAATCCGAAGATTAGAAACTTTTAGAACACACTTTTCTTTATTAAGATAAGTGCTACTACTAATATTTTAAATTCAATTGCTTCTATTTCATATTCACACCTGAACATTGTGTGTAGATAAAAGAATTGTATTAACTCCCGAAAGCAAAAGAATTGTTCTAGGAGATCCAAATAACTGGAGGCAAACAAGATCAAAATTTCTTAGGGGCTGATTGGCATGACATTTGAATGTGGATTTTGGTGAAATTGTGTTTGGAATGGAATTGAAATGGGGGTATTTGAAGTGTATTTTAGGCCAAGTCACTGTTCATCGAGCCAAATGAGGGCATTTAAATGCTTGCCCAATCAGTTAATCAGTTATTGCTCATTAAAAAAATTGCTAACATTACAAAAAAAATAACAGGATTGTTCCACAAGTTCCATTAGTTAAATTAAAATAAATCCAATTTAAGTTAGATTAATTAACAACGAAACAAAAGACAACAATTAACAAATACAGGAGTGGTTTACATTTCTCACGGTAGATCTTAACATTAAAGGATTCTGTCATGGTTTCCATTATACGAATTCCATCAAAAGTATCAATAACTCTGCCGTTAATCTAAGGTGGATTCATCTCGCTCGCATAATTTCTGAACATGATGCCTTCCAAAACAGCAGTGCTCCCATGCAGTTTTAGGAGTACGTTACCGCTAAGAAGAGGCTTCCTTCCCCTTGTTTTTTCAACAATACTTTCATTGAACTCTTTTACTGTCCAGTCATGGTCTCTTCTAGCTGCATCAAAATCCCCTTTAAGAACAACAATTTCAACACTTGTAGAAGCGTAAGGTCCAACGCCTATAAAATCTCCCATGGTATCATAAATGAGAACCACTTGGATAGGAGCATCACCTTCTCCTTTAATTACATTCCCATTCAAGATGCTTCGAGGAACTTTGTTTCTGAATTCCAGTTTCATGCGATTCCCAACATTTCCTATCCTAAGAAACCCAGAAACATGTACAAACAAGAAGATAAATGACAAACACTTGTATAAGACTGTCGAATGCATAAGTAGGTCAAGATGACATCTCAAACTAGACAAACACTTTTATAAGATAGTCGAATCCAATAAGCAAGTCAAAATGACATATGTTTGTAAACTGTTTACCTATTAGATTGTCCAATGCAAGTCCTACTCCTCAAACTGTTTTGTCCAACGAAATTGTTAACCTGTTATAACTTTTTCCCTTTGAAACAACTAATAAAATTGCACAAAACAAAGAATTACAAGATTTTAGAGCATAAAAGGTGCTCTAGCTTACGTCGGACAAAAACGAAAACCCTCCCTCAACACAGATTAGAACCATACATCATGTCTAACTACACACAATGGTCAAAAGCTAAATAGCATCTAATTTCTCCCAACAACTTGAAATTTATACCCCTACTTATGAGTTTAGTTTTGTCCATATCTTGTGATATTTGTATTCCAGTAAAAAACATAGAAACATATAATATTTCAAGTGCATCATAAGTTCATAACACATCAAGTCATATCTTTACCCTTCGATTTGGGCAAAAATTCTCTCGAGCGTCAAATTTATTGCGAAACTTAACTCCTCCAAGCCTGAGACAGGACACACTCAACCAAGTTAAAAGACAGAGGCACTAATTTCAAGAACACAAAATAACAAAAACAACCAATTCCAGAATTTTTTAAAGATACATACAATCTGGCGAAAATTAACAAGGTCCATGGTTAACTAGCTGCCTGGAAAGATGATTACGATCAAATACCGCTGCTTGAATTTCATCTTCCACAGTATATCCTACGAAAAGTTATTACCAATTCACCATTATATATCGTATTACTACTCGAATAGCCAAATGAACATAGGAAATTTCAAGAAATGACAACAAGAAATATGTTAAGATTCTAACCAACACATAAAACTCACAAGAACATCAATACAAAAGAAATGAAGAAGCATTTTGACTTACCATTTTTCAGCTCAAACACTTGAACTGCAGTTTATTCCCAAAAGGGATCTTAAGAAGTTTTGAACTTAGTGTCGGGTTTGACAATAAATTTCAAGAAAAGTAGCCTTATGGGCCTAGGGATGGAAGGTACCGAGATGGCTCGAGCACCGGTGGTTTTGAATTGTAAAGTGGGGGAGTTTCCGTTCATTTATTTGGGTCTACCGGTGGGAGGGAAAGTGGGGGATAAGACTCTTTGGAGGCCGGTTAAATAAATTTGAGAAGCGACTTGGGGCTTGGGAAAATAATTTTCTATCTCTAGGCGGACGCATTATTTTAGTCTAGTCAGTACTTAGTGCGTCGCCCATCTATTTTCTATCCTACTTTAAGGCTCCAGAGTCAATACATAAGGTGATGAAGAGTTTGCAATGGAATTTCTTGTGGGGAGGGAAGCCTAATGATGATAGAAGACGAATTCCATGGTTGAAATGAGATATTGTGTGTGCCGAAAAAGGGGAAGGAGGTTTAGGCTTAAAAAACATGAGATCCTTTAACCTTGCTCTTCTTGCAAAATGGGTGTGGTGAATTCTAAAAGGCGTAGAGGAGCTTTGGTTAAAAGTGATTGAGTCCAAGTATGGACCGTTCTTGAAAAATGTGGACCATGTTTTGAGTGGCAAGAGTTATAAAAGTGGTTGGTCGTATTGGTTGAGAACTATCATCAAGTTGATAGGAACTAAGGAGTGGTTTATGTCTAAGGTGCAAAACTGAATTGGTGATGGAACTACTACAGTTTTTTGGGAAGAACCATGGGGTAGTTTGAGAAGAGCTTGAAGTATTTGTATCCTAGGCTTTATGCTTTGGAGATAAATAAGTCATGATCTCTAGCGGCTAGATTAGTCGATTCGGAGAATGGTGTAGGGTGTATGTGGGAATGGAGACGAAATGTTTTTGATTGGGAAGAAAGAGAGGCTCAAGAATAAGAAGAGAAGGTGATGATGTTGGTGCGATGATTCCATCAATCATCACATGACCATTTGATCAATAGGGCATTGGTATTGTGAGATCTTTCCTTCATGGAGCTCAACGAAAGAAATTTCTAAGGCCCCAGTCCGAACCTTCATTTGGAAGAATATTATTTGCCGCTTCGAATTGCTAAGGATCCTCATCTCAGACAACGGAGCTCAGTTCTCAGGGCAAAAGCTTAAGGAGTGGTGCAAGTCCTTAAAAATCGAACAGAGCTTCACTTCGGTTGGATACCCCCAAGCTAATGGGCAAGTTGAGTCTACCAACCGGACGATTGTGAAAATCCTAGAGAAAAGACTTATAACCTTCCAGGGAAGTTGGGTCGACGACTTAGATGTTGTGCTTTGGGCGCATCGAACCACTCCGAGGATTGCAACTCAAGAAACCCCCTTTTCCTTGGTATATGGTTCCGAGGCAGTTATACCCTCGGAAGTCATTGTAGAGACTCAAAGGATCCGACAGTATGAACCTGAGGAGAATGCAGTTGCTCGGATATATGAGCTCGAGCTCTTAGAGGATAAGAAAAGTTCTTCCTTGGCTCACATCCTTAGGTATCAAAGTTCCATTGCTCGAGCCTACAACAAAAATGTTTGCAACAAGGATATCCAGATGGGAGACTTGGTCCCGAGAAGAGCTGATATCCTTAGCCACGTTGGAAAACTCCCAATTGGGAAGGTCTGTACAAAATCATCGGGATGAAAAGCAATGGAAGCTTCGAGATGGAGGACCTCGAAGGTAGAATGCTCAAGAGAACCTGGAACCCAAGAAATCTGCAAAAGTTTTATGCCTAGGATATTATTCTTCATTTCTATTTTGTCCAGAGATACTCGTTAGGTCATTTTGACTAGCCGTTTGTAATTGTGTTTCCGTCAAATCAATACAACGACTATATTTTTCAAAGATTGGCCCATTTACTCACTAATATATTGCTTCAGATGATAGGGTTTTGGGTATAGTATAATCCGAACTAAGAAATGATTGTAAACCAGACACAACTCATAAACGTTCAAATATATCATACAAACATCCGAGTGAAACAACTTGACGAAGCAAAAACAAAGATCATACTTCGCGGGTAACAATTGCAATATCGAAACATTCGAATAGGACATATATCATCTATTCCGAACAAATAAGAGTTGCAAATATTCAACGATCATTCAGCAGAGAAATTTAAATAAGCCGACTGGAAGGCCGGAGCCTCATTACCAGCAAATATCATTCAGGGCAAAAGCAGATAGTGAAAATTATTCAGCAAGAAGTAAAAGGTGCGAGAAAAATAGAAATTGTGTTAGGGTCCAAACACCATACAAAGTCTACATATTCCGCCTTCAAATCTTCTTCACTCTGGGGCCTGAGAACTCCCCTCTCCAGTAGTCGCCCTTGCCCTCTCGGCTTCATGCTTCTTCCTCATCCTTTCAATATACTCCAGAGACATGGCCTGCAGGTCCAACTTCGGCTGTCTGAGGATAGGAGCAGGAAGAGCCAACCAGTCCCGGTTATGCGCGGCATAAGTCTCGAGGGGAACCAAGAGGTGCTGCAGCTGGACATTGGGCAAAAAATCCGGAAGGAAGGGGCCCCCATGGTTAAATTTCAGTTCTGGGGTCTCTGAAGTTACCAGCTCCATGAACTCATCCTTCATTAATTTAGCATCATTGATGAGCTCTCCGGTGTAGCGGGTACCATCCGGATTGTTATAAGAATTCAGGCCCTCTGCCTTCGGATCAAAATCGTCCAGAAGCTTTTCCTTCAGAAGAAGTTGGCCAATAGCAGCTCTAAACCCTTCAGCCCAGGCATCATACGCCAATTCATCAAAAAGAATTTGCAAGAGAGCGAAGACATGAAGTCCTAGAAAGCCTCTCCCGAGCACCCCGGAGATTATCGAGCATTTGGTCCTTGAAGCTTTGGGTCAGCTCCAGGATATCCGAGAGACCCTTCTCCAGGACATCATAATCAGTCCGGACTTTGGCCAAATCGTGCGCTAGTCCTTTGCGGTTCTCATCCAATTTGCGCAGCTCTGAGGACACATTTAGGAAATTCCTCTTATAGTCCTGGTACTTCCCCTCCATCTCCTTGAAACTCACTTCGGACTTCGAAAGTTAAGTGTCAATCTTGGCTCTTTCTCCCGCCACATGGGAGCAAGCCCAAACTACAATAGTCAGCTACAAGTAACAGTTCTGAGAAGATTAGTGTTAGAACGAGAAATTTAATATTTGAAGTATACAAGCCTCAGATACTAACCTTTTGATCCACCTCTGCCAGCTTGGCTATCCTCTCCACCTCGCTCATCGCCACCAATCGAGTCACCTCGGCCTCTAAGTCGCTATCCGAGCCGGAGACTTCGATTGCTTTTCCCTTCCCCTTCTTTGCCAGGGGAACCAGCCCTTCGGATGCCCTTTTCGTCCTGGACACTGCCTGCGAGGCAGAAGACCCGGACGGTTTCAGCAGCTTCCTGGCATCGGCCTTCTTCTCGGACTTAGTCTTCCCTTGTATCAGGGTAGGCATCTTGAGTGCATCTTTCCCTTGGAAGACCCGCTGGAGGTTCTGATCCAAAAAGGCAGCCGCATTTACCGGATCCTCTATCAGAAAGGTATTGGAGAGTTTGATGGTCCGGGAGCGCAGCTGGTCGGCTATCTCTTGCTCCCGATCTTCCTTTTGCTTCCGCTTAAGTCGAGCGATGAAGACATGATGTAATCAAACCAATACTCTGCATAATAGAAGTAGACTGGTGAGATACGAATCATTTACACTTGGTGCAGAAAATATTAATAACAACTTGAGGTAAATAAGAAAACTTCGGATATCTAGGGTAAGGTCCTAATACTGACCAAAATCGCGTGGCGGTTTACCACAATAACATTTCGCAGCCAACCCGGCCAAGTAAGTTAAAGGTTAGCAGATCAACCCCCAAAAGAAGTACTGTTGAGTCCGATTCTTCTTTCGGAGTCCCTGCATCCATAAGGGCAAGTTCCTTGCCGGGGTACGATTGAAAGGAAAGGTATATCGGGAGAAGACCTTCAAAAACACCCATCTTGCCCGACTAGATTCGAGTTTGCCCTCCTTCAATGCCGGACGAACGTAGAAATACTTCTGCCACCATTCAACACCCATCGAAGAGATCGGATCCTCGAAGAAGGCATACCCGGGCCAAACCAAGAAAGAGTAGAAGTTCGGATGGGATTCGCTAGCCTTAATCTCAAAGAGCATTTGGAAGTTGGTAGTATTCATATGAATTCCAATATGCTTGCAAAGGACTCCGAATCACATGAGGTTGCCCAATGAGTTCGGAATGATCTAGTGCGGGCTCAGATTTAGATCATTGAAGATCCGAAGAAATTGCTGGACAACAAGGATCCTCCACCCGCAGTGTAGCGAAGCCTCGTACACCACCATACAACCCTCCGGAGGATTGTAGAAGGCATACTGGGGATCCGAGACTATTAACTCTAGAGATTCAAGATTCTCGTAAGGAGCTCGGATATCTTTCAGCCTTTCCTTAGTTAGTTCACTGGCCCGAGTTGGAAGAGTTTCATCTGAGTTTAGTTCCCCAGTAATGTCTGGATGAATGACACTCGTCCTGCTCCTCGGGTATTTGATATCATATACCCCGCCACTCAAGGTTCCCACGGTGTCTTCTTCTTCTTCCTCTTCTTCTCTGACTTCTTCCTCCTTAACAATTTCAGCTCCTTCGTTCTCCTCCTCTTCTACCTTAGGAACAACAACTTGAGTCGCCTCAGTATCCGGAGATTCTAACTCATCGGTGTCTATTACTTCGACGATTCGGAGAGGGGTAAGTGCTCGAACTGTGTCATCAGTACCTGTTTCGAAAACGGCTACTTCTGGGTCTTCATCGGTCGTATCTTCTACCATCTCAATCAGAGGTTCCTGAGGATCTAGGATAAACAACATTGGTAAGGATGAATACGAGTGTTATAGCCTAAGTTACGTAAGAGGAAACTGACCTCAGGAGGAAGCTCGTCGCTTTCAAATCCAGAGGCAGCGCCAACAACCTCTCGAGTGGTAGTGCGACGAAGGGTTGTGACCAGCAAAGTGGAAGCAATTGGGTGATCTTAACGCACCGGATCCATGGAACCAGGTATGATAAGACGGCAGGAGGAGCCACTTACCTCTGTGTTGGTATCGATCTCTATCTGGTCGGACCCTTGATTTTTCTCTTCAGCAACATCTCCGTCTTCAATATCAACCCGCTCTTCCGAAGTAACGGAATAGGACATTTTATCTGGGCTAGACCCGGGATTGGATCCATAACTGCAACCTTCTTGGACGTTCTGGCTATCACTATCAGACATCCTAATGAAGGAAGGAAAGGGTAAGTCTAAAAGGTCTGAGTTAACTTAGGCAATCATTTTACGATGAATTATTCTAAGGAATTTCTCTTCGGACCTTGGTCATGGATTTCCTAGTCCTAACTTACGTTTGAAGTTAGCTAGCACGATCAGTTCTACTCGGGTTATCCTACTCGACTACACATGTTCAAGTTTCTAGACTACTTCCGAATAAACAACATAACGTATGAGTAACAATAAAGGCTAAGACAAAGTAAGAACATTCCGAATTAAAGAGCTAAAGACTTTGGATACTTGCTTGTTTTCACTCGGATATTGGATCGAAGGCAGCTTCCGCTTTGGACGTTTCAAGATGATTTGCTTCGGATGCTATTTAGCGCACAAATTCTTTCTCTAGAATTGCGATTTAATTGACGTTGACGGCACCCCTATTTATAGAGGGGGATAATTTTGGAAATCCAACCGCTAAGGCAATCGTGGTCACGATCGAGCCACCCACTACTTCTGATCCAATGGATGAGATCATTTGGGAAGTTAAAAAGACATAGTCGGACATTAATGCACTTGACGACGTTTCGTATCCCCCGGATATCATGAACCTCCGAACGACAACAAGTTCGGATGTATTACTCTAGATATCCGATCTAGATTAAATTTTATGGATCATTACTACTTATTCCCTTCGAATATATTCCACCTGATCACTTCGGTTGTTCTACTCTAAGAGCAAAATATGGAGGACCATCGGATAAACAAGACATCTATGTTATCTGAAGAACAGGCAAAGTTTAATATATATATATATATATATATATATATATATATATATATATA
>JAYMSP010005860.1:0-12769 GCA_036897095.1 Plantago elongata | reverse complement strand
GGATGTGGGATGTATTAGTTAATTTGAAAATGGCAGGACATGAACTTTACTTTTTGAATCTATAATTTTTTATTTTTTAGATTAATTTCGGATTAATCCAAATCTGATCCGATCCGGACGAATTAATCCGAATCTGATCCGATCCGGACGGATTAATCCGAATCCGATCCGAACCATTCGGATCGGATTATGGATCGACCCTCCGTTGGTCCGAAACTTCGGATTAATCCGAAGTTCGGATCGGATCGGATCAATTCGAATGGTCACCCCTATCCCCAACCCACTTCTGGTTTGGAGCAGAAGTCTTGGGGTCAACACGCTTTCTCTTGGAAGCTCGAGAGCTTTCATCCTCAACAACATTAGCCTTAGAAACATTAGCATATGGCTTCTTCGCAGTCTTTCTCACATCACTTTCAATCCTCAGCTTTAGGATCAAATCTTCAAGGGTCATTTCCTTCTTCTTATGTTTCAAGTAGTGCTTTCTCTATCATCAACGCAACCTGTAGGGGATCATTAATCACCATGCCCTCAGCGGCCAAGTCATGATAGATCATTTGAAGCTCTTCAGCATGCTCAAGTACAAGCTTAGCATCCACCATCCTATAATCGTGGAAACGTGCAGCAACAAATTTCTTAGAACTAGCATCTTCCACAGTATACTTCTTGAGTAGTGATTCCCAAAGTTCTTTCGCAGTTTTCTTTTCAAAAAAAAATTGGTACAAGGAATCAACAAGACTCAGAAGTATAGTGTGGCGACACAAATAGTCACTATTCTCCCACTTTGCACGTTTCCACGGTATTAGGATCATCCGTATCCACCACAGGTTTGTCCTCACTGATAACAAGTTGGGAGGCAGCAAGGTAAAACCATTTTTTTCTTTCCAAAGTTTAAAATTATTTCCTCCCTTAAACTTTTCCGGTTTATCAAACTGGCCAAACTGGATAGGGCGAGTGGGCATTTGTCCAAACTGGAAAGGCCCGTGAATTACGGTATTAGCACCGGCAGGAGGAACATTTTCAGAGCCATTGTTCCTGAGAGCAGTGTTGGTGGGGATTTCGTCAGTAGTCATTATTACTACAAAAAAGACAGAAAACAATCAGTAACCGGACTATGAAAAATAAACACAAACCTAGGCTCAAGACTGTTGTCCCCAGTTTAGATTGTAGCTGCAAGAATTGTTAGTAACAAGAGTCATCGAACAGTACAAAGAAGAAACTCTATCACACTTACTGTAGGTAGATCACAAACCAAAAAGCAAGAAACAAAGAATTCGAATTTAATCCTGGACGAGTCAGCAGTGAGACCACTTCCCCTTAAGCTAAATTTGTCCGCCTATAGTAAGCTTCAGGCCTTCCTCAGACAATTAGCTCCCAAGGTACAACGTCCAATCTCAGCAACCTCTGGAAGCTCAGCAGCAGAAGCTCTGTCGAACTTCTGTGGTGAAGAACACTTGAATATCTAAAGTGCATAAGGAAAAATAAAGAGGAGAGGAATTTCTAGTGTGCTCAAACAAGTGAGGACTGGGTATATATATTGCTGGAAAAATACGTAACAGCTAGATAGACATTAAGCCAAAATTCGTAATTGATGTTTTAAGTCTCGCATTAACATCATCAGTAGTGGGGAGGTTTCAATTTTTGAAATTAAACCTCTTCTCACTTATGAAGAACAATCTGGAAGATTAGATGGAAGGCCAAATGTTGTGCTCTATGGAAAATCGAAGTAAAAAGAAATGCTTGAACGTTTTTTGCTTGGAAATTCTTAGTTCAAATTTTCTCCGCCCCTGCACGCGTAGGAAGTTTTCCATAACCACAACACACACTTTTGAACTAGAGTAAACACAAGAATACATTTATACCACTCTTTCCTTCTATATGTTTCCAATGTGGGACACTTGCAAAAGGCAAGTCCCACCCAACTAGCTCACTTCAAGCCAATTTATCATTCACACCTACAATTGGTTACCTCCCGTATCTTATACCGTTACGAAGCTTGCGCATCCCACTTCGCAACGAGCTAAAGAACACGCAAAACCGATCGGTGGAACTTAGATAATTAGTTGCTCAAAGTTACCCACTTAACACTTTATAATACATAACATTTTGGCTCTCTTTTGGTTGCCTCTTGCAACCACACTTAGTTGCCTCTTGCAAACAATTCTCCAACATTATTCATGTCATTGAATAGGAGTCGAGTCAATCTTGTTCGCAGACAATCACGGGACCTCCCCCGAACAAGACCAACAAGCACGGTGCTATCGGCTAACACTCAATCATCCCAAATTTGTTTCACTCTTCCAAAAACCGTATTCTTGCTCCAATTTGTAAATTCGGGATCTTCACTGAGTTGTTGGTAGATCTTTCGAAGGGCATTATCTTCATTTTCGGAGAAACCCTGACGTTCTGCAATGTTTGAGTTTAGTAGGAAGGAGGATTGATATGTTATATATAAATGAGATAGTGGAATTAGTTAGGTGGAGAAGAAACACATGGTAGATGGAAAACAAGTTAGGTGGAAAAGAAGCAGACGGTAGATGGAAAACAAGTTAGGTGAATGAAAACAAGTTGAAGATTTTGGACTTCAATTCTGTCTGTCATTGTACTGAAGTCGACACATTCTAGCTTTCAGATGAGCACGGGATCTCCTTCTGAGACCAACAAGAACAGTGCCATAGGATACACTCCTTCCTCCCAAATATGTCTTACTCTGATGAAAATATGGTCTTTGCTCAAGTCTGTGAATCCGGGTTCTTTACTGTCTTATTGGTAGATATTGCGAAGGGCAGTATCTTCATTCTGGGAGAATTGCACTAGTTCGGACATGATTAAGTTTAGAATGAAGGAAGAATAGATACAAGGATTCGTAGGTTATTTATAAATGAGATACTGTGGTTAGTTAGTTGGAGAGTAGCACGTGTTTGGTGCAGTGTAAGTTAGGTGGAAAAGTGGAAGCGGAGGGTAGATGAAAAGTGGAAGCGGAGGGTAGATGGACAACAACTTCAATCATACGGATATAAGATAAACAACTACAACAAAATGAAAATAATTGAATTCATACATTGAAATCATACGGATACAACAAGGAGAACAACAACATTACAATCCTAATACATGATTGAAAGTGAAAACAAACAACAAGCTACAATATTGAAATCCTAGACAACAAACAAGAACGAATCAAGGGTCGAACTCGTCTTTGAGGCTCGAACAACAACAAACATGAACGAATGGGAAGTCTCTCATCTCGTGCCAACAATGTTCAAAATTGTACTTGTTATTGTTTCTCTGTTCGTATAGCTTATTTGCCAGACATATAACACCATCCTCATTTTGACCACTTTTACTACCAATTGCACGATTGGCATCGTTATAGGCTGAGACAAAGTGGTTGACATCGTCCTTCACCCCAACGAATCTCCCACGTAGTGAATTAGTAGTTTGAACGCGGAGACCGGTTGGTGAATGGCCATCTTGAAGGTTTTGATCCCAAATATTCTTGACATCAGTGAACATGTTGGTATACGTCCGGTTAGTGGCTTTGATCGGAGTATTATACAAACTCATGAAGATTTTAATGAGAGCTCTATCCTCATCTTCAGAGAATGTCAAATGATCTTGGTTCGGTGGAGTGTTTGAAGTGTTTGGGTTGGTGCTCGAATGTTGGGAGTTGGGAGTAGACATTTAGCGTTTAAAATTTAAGTAGATGAGAGGAGGGAGAAAAATGAAATGTGAAGAAATGAAATGAATTATGATTATATTTATAGAGTTCGAAAAAATATTACCTTTGAAAATATTTAAATTTTTTATTTATTTTAATTTAAAATATATATATTAAACAAATGACCATATAGTTGTTGGAGCACCAAACGGCCGAAACTCGACCGTTTGGTGCTACTAGCCGGCCGTTAAGGCCGCCGGTGAGGACGACCACTCCCATTGGGAGTGGTTTAATGTGAGCTAACAAATGAGATTAAGCCAATAAAATTGAAAAGTTAATAAGGACAAACTTTTCATCTAACAATAGTTGAAGGCCAATAAATTGAAAAGTTAATAAGGACAAACTTTTCATCAGCAATAGTATAAATAGTTGAAGAACAAACCATTGATCATCATACGTCAACATTTAATTGCCTAAAGGTCTAAAGAAGCTATTAATTTAATTTAGAATGTTTGAGAGACAAGTAACAAAAGTGCATGTACCGAATAAAATTCGAACGGTATAGTCTTGACCTTGGATCATTTCTCTTCAGTGCCACTGCCATGGATCAAATCTTCCATTCGTACCAAATGAACCAAATCCTCCATCAGATTCACAAATTTAATTGGTAGAATCCTCGATCTACTTTGCCGCATCATCGTCCATGTTTAGCATCTTCCAACACTAAATACGATATTCTATGTCCCAACATGATCCATATCCATTTTGCTTGTCATCTTAGAACACTTCACACGAACAAATAAGTCTCAAGTTGTCGGGTATTTTTCATATATAATTGCGAACGGGTAATGCATAGAAGATGGATACTTGAACAAACACAAAACAAAGTGAAATAATATATTATATACTGCTGAATAAAGGTTGGACCAATTTTCTTAAGACTTTATTTATCCTGCTCTGATACTCACGATTTACATAACAAATAGTCTCTCAAAATAAAACAACAATGGTAAATTAGAGTTCTGGCATTTGAACAACTAACTTGACGAAGTACTATAATAATTAATTAATTAACTGAAGAAAGTTCAACATCCATCAAATATCAAAATAGGAATTCTATTCTAAGTAATTTTCTTTTGGACTTAAAATCAGTAAAAAAAAAAAATTAATTTGGGATCCTCCACCATTTTTGTAAAAGAGAATCTGCATTTGGATGATTAAAAACGAAATAAGGGAGCATGTCTGTAGGACATATACATATATAATTATTGAAACATTGAAACATAGCAGTCTGTAGAACACGAACATGTACAAATCTGTTTCACAACCCTTCCCAATTAGTTGCCAGGAATGTTAAACGCGCGGAACGCTACTTTTATATATTATAAATAATATCACTATTATATTAATTTATAAAATAGTTTAACAATTTTAAAAAATTACTTTTTTTCCTAAAAAAATCAAAATAAATTTATTTGAATTAGATCATCATCCGAACGAAAAAACACGAAAAAATTAAAGAACACGAAGATCGAAAAAATCAAAGAGAAGATCGAAAAAAATCAAAGAACACGAAGATCGAACTCAAACCAACACCAACAGAGCTCATGTGATCGGAGCCGTTCCGATAACCGGAGCATGAACAACTCCGTATCAAAGCTGTCAAGCTCCCCCAGATCTGGACGGAGCCTGCACAACTCCGACCAGAGCTTGCACAGCTCCGATACGGAGCTTGGTCATGATCTGACCAGGACCGTGTCCTGGCAGTCATGGTCAGATTTGAATCTGACCAGGACCTGATCAGATTCGGTTTAATTCAGTGTCAATTTTTTTTTTTAAATTATTTGTTTCAAGTTAGTTAATTTACTTATACTAAACAATTAAATAATTATTAACGACTACAAATATGAATTATAACATATAAACATCTCAAATGCATCATTATTCGTAAAGTATGACTAATAATTTTATAATACTGATTTCGTTACGTTATGGTAGCATAGTTTATATGTGTTAATATATTTTCGAAGATATGATAATTTGATAAATTTTACGAAAAATGAGACTAATTCAATATTTATAATAGATCATTTATAATATATAAAAATATATATGGCCTTTAGTAAAAATTAACTTGCATTTCACAATTTCCTTAGTCCCTGGCTCCATTGGAGTTGGGTTTTAGTGAATTGTTGGTCACACGTTTGAGCTTCAACAATTGTGCTTTTTCTCGTCAATTGTCTCTTTCTCCTTTCCCAACAACTTTTCAAGGTGTTTATGAGTTATTAAGGTCAAACATTTTATTCCACACCTTTGTATCCATATATTTACATTTATTCGGAATTTATAGAAACTTCATTGTGAATACGGTCTATTTGTACATTAATTTTTAATTCTTATTCAATTCTAATTAAATAATTAAAAACACTAAACACTTCTAATAAAAAAATTCAACACTGTTTAAGTTACTTATTCCACCTTTATCAAGTTTTGTAGATACTCCATCCGGTCAATAAAAACTTTTACTTTATCAAGTATAACAAGAAATAATAGAATTATAATTTGTGTGGGATATTATATTGGTAAAGTTATAAATAGATAATAAAGTAAGAGAATAGAGATAGATTGATTAAATTGATAATAAAGTATAAAAGAGATAATAAAAAATTAGTTAGTAAGGATAAATTTTTTATTTATGGGTGAAGAAGTTTTTAAAAGATTTGTTTTACATATATGGGCATGACCTGGGTAACGGGGTTCGACCGTGCTTGCCTTGACCGTATAAGGTATAGGTTGTTTGTTTTAGACACAGTTTGACAGCGCTAGTTATTATAAATAAAATTTGTTCGCTATCTAAATTGTTTTTCTCAAAGTTTAGCATGAGAAATTTATCCTCCTGATTTGTTGAATTTATCAGAATAATTTTCGTTTTAACATATGCTTGGCTAAGTACATATTGAAATTGAAGGAATTAATGAGCTCCAATTAAATTTAAACCAACCAAGGAAGCTAGCTGAAACAAGATTACATATATATATAACAGTGACAACGAACTAGCAACAAACAAAATGAAGTTGACAAAAGACTAGGAATTAATAACCGAAGGAGACGTGAAGTTGAAACAAATTAGTAACCCATGCAAAATGAAGTCCTCCTATGTAGCACGACGTGAAGTCCTCATCCATCGTCTAGCTGCGGCAATGAAGGCTTCAATTTCCGGACCAAGTTCGAGGTCTGTAGTATCTGCCGGCTGTGTCAACCAAGGATAATCACTAACCCGACGTTGTTTCTTCTTGGGCGGTGGCGGACACACCTGAGGTGCCGGTATCTGATGGTTCTTGGGTGTCATGCATTCCTCCTCTGATTCCATTATATATTTTCTCTAGCTAGCTACAATGTTAATGACGAGTGTTAACATGTATATGGTAGCCTAGCCTTTATATAGAGGACAATAAGAGCATTAAATTGAGGAAATTGGTTGTGAACAACGTGGGGTGAATGGATGAGCTGTGTGTTACCTGAAATGGAGGAATGCAAGTATAATGTGATGCAGAAATAGATTGTTACCAACCTGTTTCTCGTGACGTGGCAGACTAACCCATACCACCAACCCCCTGAATTTGAAATATGGCTGCGCGGATTATATGAGCCTAGTGAAAAAATGGGATGCTTTTAATTTCATTTATTATCCTTGATTTATTTTTGGTAACTATTATATTATTAGGTTACCCAAAATTCTTGAACTATGTGCTCGTAAGGCTGTATTCTTTTCGTCAGCAAACTTGTGCAGTTTAGGGCAGTTCAGTTTGGATCAATTCTGCTTGCTTATATTTTATACTAAATTTCATTTCAATATGATCCAATTCAGATAATTATAGTTGAAGAGAATAATGGCTAAATATATCGATATGTGGGAATGGCGACAAAATTTCATGGCGTTACTACAACTAACGACAAGAGAACTTTCCTACTTAAGTAACGAATAAGGTTAGTGGGAACTAATTTTACGAGCTGACGGTGGCATGTTCAAGATCATTTTATCGTTGACATAGGTCTTAATTGAAGATTTTAATAAAAGAAACGACAAAAAGAATTGGTTATTTTTTAACCGATGTTGAACATATACATTTTCCTAAATAACATTGAAGATTTACTAATCATTTAATGTCTCAAAATAAATTATCTAAAGATCATCTTAGTTGAGGCTTAAACATGTTAAATTAGTCTAAACATAAGAATATTTCCTACATTATTTCCTACATTATTAAATGTATAGAATCACAATATTGCGCACAAACATCCAACATGAAATCTGAAGAATGAGCGACAAGATTCCTCTAATATTCTTTTCAAACTCGTGAGGTGCAGATACACCTCCCACATTGAATCACCAACTGGGCCAATCTCTACAAAAATGGCGAAATGAAAAACATTTTAAATCTGTTGAGTGAGCGACAAGATTCCTCTAATATACTTTTCAAACTGGTGAGATGTAGATTCGTCCTCCCACATTGAATCACCAGTTATACCAAACTCTACAGAAATGGCATAATATGTAAACGATATACAAGCGAGCTCTACTTCAACTTTCTAGGAATGAGTTCCTTGCTTGGATGCATTCGTCTTGATCTTCTTCAAACAAATAAAAATTAGATTGATAGACCGAACATCCTAATACAAGATTTCTAGACTATCATACTTTGTGTAATTCCAAATTATCATAATTAGTGTATTCTTCTCTACAATGTTTAAGTGAACCGAGAATACTAAACACCTTTCTGAGTTAAGATAAGTCATTATGTTGAGTGATAAAAAACTAAACATATATTCCTAACAGATAAGATATTGGGTTCCTCTTACAAAATCCTATCTCTTGATCACCTTAACACGAAATTCACAAATAAGTGTTCCCCCTGAGTTATTCTCATACTTACTCAGCCTAGTACTTCCTCTACTTAGTAACCTTTAAGCTATTCCTTAGTTTCTCAACTAAGTACCTCACACGCTCAATTAGGTGAGGGCTTTAGTTTTCTCAGCTAAATCCTATCCATAAACACGCCTGGTGGTGTTTTGGCTATAATAGTTTTCAAGTAAGCTAACTTGTGCAACTTGTACATTTACTTAGTAATCTTAGACGAATCAAAATTCCTTACTACCCTTTGCAGTGGCCCCCGAAGGTGTTATTAACTAACCCAAGTTCTTGATATGTTCAAGAGAAAGAATCTATCTCAAATATCAGGTCGCAACTAAAGCCTTGAATTAAACTCCTTCACATGAGTCAAGGCTTGTTCAAGAATTATGACACTTAATTAGAACGTTTATGCTACTTAGAAACAACGAGCTTTTGTCATAACATACTGCTTTGAAAGTAAGTAGTAGGTTTTACGGATTGAATGTAATTCACAAGTTTGTTCAGTATTCTCAAGTGTGCCTTTCAAACATTCCAAGTGGTGTATTTATAGATGAATTTCAAACCGTTTGAATAGAATATGTTATGTTCTTAGAGATCTAAACTATTGATAATCTGAATTAGTTCTACAACGAGCTTTGTCTCTTTTTATAAATTTCCTCTTTTGTTGAGACATATGTGTCTGCTTAATAAATGAAGTGTACTATTCAATGTTCGGTGTTGTTTGACACTTTTTTCCCCTAGGATGTCCGAGAGAGAGATGGCCGGAAGGCCTAAAGCTATGCCACGGGACTAGTTCTAGTTTGTAGTCGAGTAGTTGAGAGAGAACGCCTCTGGCCGATGACGTTCCAATAAATCTAGATCGCTTTCCTAAATGGAGAGCTTGATGAAGAAATTTACATGGAACAACCGGAAGGGTATGCTTTCCCTAGTCAATAAAAGAAGGCGTGTCGTCTTGTCAAGTCAATGTACGGACTTAAGCAAGCTCCTAAGCAATGGCATGAAAAGTTTGGCAACACTTTGTCATCTCTATTAAAGCGTGTGTCAAGTGTGTATATGTGAAAGGGAACTCCAAAATCCTTTGTCATGATATGCTTGTGTATAAAATGACATGCTCATGATAGGAAGTAGCTTAAAATTTATCTTGGAAACCAAGAAAATGTTGAAATTATATTTCGACATGAAGAAAATGTTGAAATTATATTTCGACATGAAAGCTTCGGTGTGACAGATTTAATCTTAAGAATTAAGATTTCTAAGACATCTAAAATATTGGTGTTATTGCAATCTCATTACGTTGAAGACATTTTAGAGATATATGGAGTTTTTGACTGCAAGTTTGCAAAAACACCTTAAAAAATGAGTCAATTTTCAGACAAACATAATGGTGATACTGTAGACCAAGTGCAATATGTTTGAGTAATTGGCAATCTTATGTACCTAACGAACTACAATCGTCCATATGTTGCCTATGTAGTCAATAAATTAGCTACGTTCACGCTTAATCCTGGAAGTGACCACTAGAAGGCACTTCGTCACTTGTTAAGTTACATGAAGTACACAATAGATTGTGTATTACACTATGATAGATCTATCTAGCATTATTGGAAGGATACAATGATTCACACTGGATATCTGACAGCACAAACACAAAGTCAACAAGTGGATATATGTTTACCATTGGTGGTGGTGATGTTTCATAAAGATCCTCTAAACAAACGTGAATCGCCCAATCCACGACGCAATCATAATTTATAGCTTTAAACAATACTAGAAAAGAAGCATAATGGCTTCGAAAATTTCTTGAAGACGTCCTTCATTGGATAAACCTTTGCCTTCTGTAACAATACATTGCGATAGATGATAAACTCAAATTGTAGACTATCTTCTCTAGGAATGAATCAGGCTATCACAACGAGTTGAAAGCAAGTAGATACTTGTGTAAACAGATTTATAAGTTAAGTTTGAGTATTTCCATAAACTAGAAATCAGAAAATAGCAATGTAGATGATTTGTATAAATTAGATAGAAATAACACAATAGTTATAATCAAGCAATGCTAATTCGCTCTAGAAATAATAATTTTCACATGGTCGGTTTACAGATATCTATCAATTCAACCTTTACCAAATGTATTTGAAGGTTTTTGAATGAGTGTAATCGTGGGTCACCAATCTTTGAACGAGCCTAATCTATATGAATGAATCTAAACCTTAAAAGAGAATATGCATAAATGTCACATAACTACCATATGTTCGGAATGGTTTAGCTACTCATGATAGAAGCAAGGACCAAAGAATGCAAGATACATCATGCTTAACATAAACCGAATAACAATCACATGCAAGCTCATACAATTCATCAAACAAGAACCAGAACGGATTGTAAAGAGATAAACAATAGAGAATTACTACAATAACATGGAATTCGATATCAATCCTTCAATCAAAGATAAAACCAAGCTACAGATTATGTCTCAATGTCAAAATATAGTTCTAGGAGCTTTTACTATGAAAAAATCGAGTATAAGAAGTTATGGAAAAAGATGACCTAATCCTGACCTAAAAGGGTGTTCTTCTGCTGAATCTGTGAATTTCTCGCCGCGGCGAGACAATGTTTCACAAATTGTTCTCGTCGCACCAAGCTTAAAACCTCTGTAACCTTTCGTGTAGACACAATTTGGACAAACTTAAAGAACGGAAGTTGTAGCCCTTCGAATTGTCCTTTCGTGCCCACCGACCTCAGGACAACCGAACATCATATGAGAGAGTTATGGCTAAAATGGCTAGACCGCTCAATAAAACTTCATTTTTGCAAGCTTCGATAAAAGGGTTCTCAAATCTTTGTCCGAACTCCGAATCCACTTTAGTTTTCACCTAGTTACTCTACATTAAAATCTCTAGAACAAATATTTTCACTCCGATTTTTACCTTCGAGACACAAAAATCCTACAAAACACAAACAAAGTACCAAACATAAAACGCACAAAACACTATATAAATACTAGAAAACTTGGGACAAAGACCAACAAAGACCGCTAAATGAGACTCTAAATTATAGTCTCATCAATAGCATGCACAATGGCAAGTCTCAACGCATACGTCAGAGACATTAAACCATTAGGGTAATTGATCTCTAAGGGTGTTATCGCTATTGATTATGTAAAATCAAAGGATAAAATTGCATATCTGATAACTACAGTAATACATAGAGATCAAGTAATAAGTTTGTCTCGGGGAATGGGCCTAAGACCCATTTATTAAGATAATCTATCCGACAACCCAACCATATTGACTGGAGAACCCAGAATTTGCTTCAATGTGGAAAACGAAGTTGTAAAGGACAAGTTGAGCGCCTCGTGGAGTTTTGTACTTCGAGGTAAGAGCACTTAGGAGTTAACCTCCATAAGGTGCCTCACCGTGAAAGACATTAAGTGCTCTTGCAGACCTGGCGGAGGTTGAGTCACTGAACTCTTAATGATCTCTAAAGAGATTACGGACAGAGCATTGCCGGGAATGATCCTAGAAAGAGATCGCCTATGTATTTAACTAGGAATTTTAGGCCACTTAAAATGAAACCACTTAAGAATCCAAGGGTGTCGAGGGCCTTTTATTGACAGAAAAGTTCGGAATGAAATAATCAAAGAAATTATTGTGTTGATCGCATTGTCTTGGTTTACACAAAATGATATTTGTTCAAGGCATCACGTCCAACACACAACAAGTAAAATCTGATAGTATTCTACTAGGGACAGTACAAAGCCCAAAGCTATCGATTCCGATGCAATATGATTTTTTATCGGAAATTCTAGGCAGGACCACCACCTTGTGCTGCGAGCATCAATTCTCACGTGGGGTTTGTTAGAACTTTAGTCATCAAAGAGGCTTGTCCATGATTTTGCTTGTCCATCAAATGGGGCACCAAACGTTGGAAATGAAGTTTCCTTACATGTGTATAATCTACTATATAAGTAGATTACACTTGAGAAATAATTACTAAAATTCATTGAAAGGTGAAAGAGTAATTGAAGCTCAAAGTGTGTTAGTTGAAGAATTTAGTATGTAATGTCAATAGTTGGAATTTAGAGAAGTCTCATATAAATAAAATTCAGAAATAAAGAAATACACAATAATCTAAGACTTGGACCCAAAGGAACACCCATGGTTTGGGGGGGGGGGGGGGGGCGCCCTCCTGCCAAAACC
>JAYMSP010005859.1:0-12770 GCA_036897095.1 Plantago elongata | reverse complement strand
ATGGAATGTAGTCTTATATAGCCTTATACTAATGATGGTGAGTTTTCTATAAAATCTACCTATAATATCATTAGTAAAGAACTTGTTATTACTTGTGGCATGGGATATGGAAGGTAGTCTTATATGGCCTTATACTAATAATGGTGAATTTTCTATAAAATCTACCTATAATATCATTAGTAAAGAACTGGTTATTCCTTGCACTTGCCATGGGATATGGAAGATAGTTTTATATTGCCTTATACGAATGATGGAGTTTTATAATGCCTTATACTAATGATGGTGAGTTTTCTACAAAATTTACCTATCATATAATTAGTAAAGAACTGGTTAATCCTTGCATTGGCCCTGGGATATGGAACATAGTCTTATATGGCCTTATACTAATTATGGTGAATTTTCTATAGAATCTACCTATAATATCTTTAGTAAAGAACTGGTTATTTTTTGCGTTGGCCATGGAATATGAAAGATAGTCTTATATGGTTTTATACTAATGATGGAGTTTTCTACAAAATCTATTTATAATATCATTAGTAAAGAACTGTTTATTTCTTTAATTGACCATGTGATATGGAAGATAGTCTTATATGGCCTTATACTAATGATGATGAGTTTTTTATAAAATCTACCGATGATATCATTAGTAAAGAATTTGTTATTCCTTGCATTGGTCATGGGTTATGGAAGATAGTCTTATATGGCCTTATACTAATGATGGTGAGTTTTCTGTAAAATCTATCTATAATATCATTAGTAAAGAACTGGTTATTCTTTGCATTGGTCATGAGATATGGAATATAGTCTTATATGACCTTATACTAATGATTGTGAGTTTTCTATAAAATCTATCTATAATATCATTAGTAAAGAACTGGTTTTCCTTGCATTGGCCATGGGATATGGAAGATAGTTTTATATGGCCTTTTACTAATAATGGTGAGTTTTCTATAAAATCTACCTATAATATCATTAGTAAAGAACTGGTTATTCCTTTTATTGGTCATGCGATATGTAAGATAGTTTTATATGGCATTATACTAATGGTGGTGAGTATTCCATAAAATCTACCTATAATATTATTGGCAAATGACTGGTTATTGCTTTATTTGCCATGGAATAAGGTCTGGAAATCCAAATTGCTGCCTAGAATCAAATTCTTTCTTTGGCTTGCTAATCATAATAGATTTTATACCGCTTTTAGACTGTTTAGCCAAGGTAGAATGGATAATTCTTTGTGCAAACTTTGTAATCAAGCTGATGAAACCTTAGAACATCTTATTTCCATTGTAAAAAATTTCACACGTTCAGATTTCTTGTGGATTTGCATAAACTGAATTCTCGGTCCTTTGCTCAAACTTTTGTTAGTTTTGATACTAATTTTGTTTACCAAATTAACTTTGTTATGGCCTCTTGGTTAATTTGGCAAGCTAGAAATAAATTTTTGTTTGACAATTAGGAGATTAATAGCAAACATATGTTCTGATTGTTTACTTCAACTAAGAAAGATCTGTGCACCTTATTTTATGATAATGATAAGGGCATTAAATTAGTTCCCTGCAAATGGGAACCTCCTTCTATGGGAATGAACAATCTAGGACCTTGTTCCGTAAAGTCCCTTTGCGAAACAATAACTCTAATGTTTAACTCTCCTTAGTTGTGAATGAAGTTTAGTTTCTTAAAAAAAAACAAAAAGACAAAAACTAGGAGTGGATTTCTGAACTAAATAGAATGTGAATGGGCTTTTGAGTGGATTTCATGATCCAAATCTCTCCAATGTTTGTTTGGTTGGAGTTTTTTAAAGTTGTTATTTATACAATTTACGATGCAAATACCTTGAATCTGCTATACAAGTGAACTCAGATTCTGTAAAATCATCATAGTTCCAACTCTTCAAACAATTAGTCATGGAAAAAGAGACATAACACAGAATATGCCAAGCAGAAAAAACACTAACCCATAGAAGGTAAACAAAAAGTTATGCATAAGAGTGTTTAATAGCAAGTTCTTCTTGCAAGTACTTTCATGGTTCTTGCTCTTCCTAACCTTCAAGTGTGGGTTCCTTAAACAAAAACAAAGAGGAAGAAAAAAAGGCTCTACGATGGCTCTGAAGAAAAGGCTGGAACCGCCTCGTCCCCATGGTCGCCCGAGGAAGCTGGGCAATTCGACCAACGTGGTGGAACATAGCGGTATCGTGGGGTCGTCTTGTTGTGTCGTCAATACGGAGGATGAACAACACTTAATAGAAGGGAATTTCGAGAACACAGGTACGATTGCGAACGTCTCTCTAGACCTCCATATTCCACCGACCGACTTTGAGTCGGCGATGACTGAGGGAGCGTTGATGGTGGCGTACAGAGGGTAGGGGGTTTCGTAGCTAAGAGGTGAATTGATAGAAACCTTAACTTTCGATGGGTGTGGTGGAGAGAGGACTGAGACAACACGAATTGGGAATCAAATTGTAACTCAAACTGGGAATCAAATTGGGACTCAAGTTGGGAATCAGAAGGTTAGTGCTAGAACCCTAACTTTGGAGGATAGTGATGGGACTTTGACCGCAACCAATCGGACTGAGAATCTGGGTGGAAATACGGGCATTGCAGTTTTGGGGGCAAGGGAAGGGTCTGTAAGCGGAGGAATCCCGACCGGAAATAATCAGGATAAGCCGTTATGGGTGGACATAATCAGTGGTAATAGGATTCCGGTTAACGGAAAAAAAAAATCCCCTATGTGATTCCTATGGTGTAAGATGATACTGTTGAAGTTGAAATTGAGGATGAGGATGTGGAACCTGAGATCAAATATTGGGAAAACTCATTGATTTTTTTTGTATTAGGGACTGACCTATCCGTGGACGCCGTCAAACAATTCATGATAAAAAAAACTGGAACTTTGTGAAACTCCCTGAAATCTTTTATAATGAAGAAGGTTATTTCATCATTCAGTTTCTGCAGGAAGAGGACTGACAGGCAGTTATGAAGAATGGACCTTATTCACTGTATGGGAAGACAATCATGCTACGTCAATGGGTTCAAAATTTATCCCTTAAAGATAATCTGCTTCGTACTATGCCAGTGTGGGTTACCTTCCCTAATTTTCCTTTGCACTTATGGGAGAACGAAGCATTGCAAAGATAGCAAGTACTATTGGGAAACCAATGGTAACTAACGAATGTACTGCAAAAAAGATCCAGGTCACGTATGCTCGTGTGATGATTGAGGTGTATGTTAACAAAGAATTGAAAAAATCCATCATCATCAAAGATAATAAGGGGAAACGTTTTGAACAGGTGGGAGAGGATGAATGGCGAGCTCCGTTCTGTGCTAAGTGTCAGTTGGTGGGACATAAGTTCATTCAGGAAGATGTTCGTCAGCTTACATCACCTCAACTACGTACCCAACCACCACAGAAGATACGACAGTGGGTAAAAAGGAGGGATATGAGGGTACATTAACTACTGGTCCAGATAACAACAAAGGAAAAAGACTAGAGCGGGGAGGGGTGGTGAATAGTCTTTTCAAACTTTTATCGATAAACACTATTTCTCATGAACTTGTGGGTTTCTGATACTTAAATTCAGAGAGCGGAAGACTTAAGCGATAGATAAATGAGTTTGTGCTTTACAGTAGTAAATGTGTGTGTGTGTGTGTGTGTGTTTGTTTGTTATGCTAGAATGTAAATACATAATAAGTAAATAACACAACAAGTATAGTGGTATCTGGAAGCGACGTAATCCTCCAACTAGTCCACTCGGCCTTAAGAGACCTGGAATTCACTAGAACAAACAATTGAGTTCACCTTACAATTAGTCCTATTCTAAGATCCCTACAAACAAATGGTTCCCAACCAAATGTTCCCCCTTACAATTATAGCCAAGTACTTCTTGTACTGAAGATAACCTTGGAATTGTTCCTTGATTTCCCAAATCAAGTATAACCTGTACTCCACGCCTTGATGGTGTTGGTTATAAGTTGATTGTCAGGAAAGCTTCTCATATAACTTTTCAGCTATATTTTCAGAGAGCTTAGAAGAGATAACACTACTTGATACACTTATTCAATGTATGGTAGGTTCTCTTTTACTGACCCAAGTAATTGGTATCCGTTTTGGAGAATGAGCTTCAGAACGGTATCCGAAAGTTCAACTCTTTCACGAATAACAGTCACTTGTTATAGGTTCAGGACACTTAGAACTACTAGTGATTCTTCAAGCTTTTAAGTCGCAACAGTAAGCTTGGAGAATGGTATTGAGATACTTGAGAGAATACTTTGCTTGATAAGTATATACGAGCAAAGTTCGTGTGTTTATTTCTCAGCTTCTAAGTGGTGATATTTGTAGATGAATATGAGAGTCATTTGAATAGTATCCGTTAGACATTCTTAAAATTCAATTCGTTGATATCTCGAAATAAGTACTCAGAAGTCCCTTTCTCATTTTTCAGAGAGAAATATGCATTGAGCGACTTTCCAGCTGGTGTAATTAATGCATTGTATTATTCCTTGTCATGTAGTCTCAACGGACACATGAACCTTTTAGAAAGCTAGCATGCTCATGTACTCAGTGATGTCATCTGTTCAGAGACTTGTTATTTGCAATATATACACTATACAATATGCTTTCTGATCATAGTCTATCTAAGGAGACTTAACATGTAGTCTTCATAAACTTATGCAATCTTCAGTATTCAACTCTTCGATTAAAATCCATTGTTAAGATCCTTGTTCATGGACTTCTTCAAAATATAAAAATTACATTCATGGACCTAATAATCATATTACAAGTTTTACTAGACTAACATACTAAGTGATTTCCTCTTTTACAATATTCAAGTGAACTAAGAGTACTAGTCACCTTTTTGAACTAAGATATGTCATATGGTGATTGATCAAAAATACTAACAGATATTCCTAACAATTTCCCCCTTTTTGATCAGTCAACCAAGACTATCTACAAAGTCCTATTACAAACATGCAAGTGAAAACAATTCACCACTTAATTATTTCAAATGATATTCACATTGTTAATTAAGTGCAAAAAGTAAACATCATCCAAATCACAAGATGTGATCTTTGTTGACAAGTTATCTTCTATTAAATGTATCTAAGAGTATGATCATCAGAATGAACAATTACAGAATAAAGGATAACTTTTAAATTTATTGAACATTAAAGAACAATCATCAAAGTGTTACAAAATTACGAAGTAAATTAGGACAACAGGAGAGTCCAAACTCCAAGTAAGACATCCTAAAGTACTAGTCTTCAAGTCTTCAAACCAACTTTAGTTCAGAGTCCACAAGTTCTTCAGTAAAGTTGTATCTGGGTCATTGGATCTGGTTAACAACCTTCTTGCAGTCTTCAACATATTCATAGACAAGCCTTCTGACATAGAGCTCTGTCTTTCTGGCTAATCCACAAAGATCTTTGTAAGTCTTGGCAGGGTCTTTGTTTTTCTGTACAAAGAGCTTGACCCAGTAGTATTTGCCCCATTCCCATGCATGGTTAACCTTCAGCAGTGATAACTTATGATACTTATAAATTCCTTCTAAGTAAGTAATGTCATCTAGGTATTGATCCTTCGTCATGTAAAATGATTCATAAGACTCAACTCCTAGTCGATTCTGTCTACTGAGAGTACCATCCAACCTTTTGACCTTGTGTTCATCATCAGGCTTTGGATAAGGACATGTAAATCAAGTGGCTTTTTCATAGCCTCAGTCCTTTTCTGAACTCCAAAGTCAAGACATGCCTTGGTGTTTGCTGGATTTAGAAATATGGGCTTGTCAGTTCTCCATACCATCATCTGATTGTAAATTGGTTCTAGAAACTTCTCGTTCAGAAGTAAGTGTTATAGCTCAAGGATCCAGTAACCATTATGGAGATGTATGCATCTGTAGGTTGATTGGTTGTCATCTATTTTGACATACTCAATATGGGTAGCAACTGACATTTATTCTTGTTCTTTCTCTTGAACTCAGCCAAACTGTAAGTCCCTTCACCTTTTTCTATCTAATCCTTTTTCCATTGTTAGATCTTCATGCTTTATGGGAGATGTGCTGGAAGATCCACCTGGGATCGACTTGCTGTTTCCAGAAGCTATTGGTCTAACAACCAGAGGAGGTTCAGGGAGGCTACCCACTTTTCTTCTCTTTTGAAATGGATGCTCATTAGTGTCAGTCTCATCATCATCATCATCATCATTGAAATTCATTATAGGAGACTTACACGAAACATGACCTTTTATTTCTCCTTCTTCTTTCTCTTCTAGTTCAGAAGGTTTCTCTTCAGATATAATAAGAGCCTTGAAACCCCTAATTATCATGCATGCTTCTCAACCTTGTTCTAACTCTGGATTCAGAAACCGGGAGTTCTTCAGAAGGTAAGTCCTTTTTTGGAACCTGACTTGTGGAGGGAGGTAATTATTTTTTCTTCTTGCCTTTGCCTTTCTGGGCAGCAGTATTCTCTTCCCCCATAGTCATGAGTGACTGACTCACAAAGCGTATGAATGTGAGAGTGACTCAAAATTTGTTTGTAGATTGTTGTGAACCAGGACTAACTTCTGGACTTCAACTTTGAGCTCTTGATTCTCTTTGAGGAGTAGTGCCTCCAATTGATTCAGCTCTTCTAATGGATGAAAGATGGCTTCAGATTTCCGAGTGGCATAGTAAGCTTCCTCCAGTGCATTGTTGGAATTATTGTAGTCTTCATCTCTGACCGTGCCTAGATCTTTCTGTGATAAGGCAAAACTAGTGGCTTTGTGTAGTAAGATCTTAGCAACTGGCTTTAGGTCGGATGGGACAGATGTAAGGACCGGGGAATCCTTTTCTACTAGCTCAGATCAGAATTGAGCAAACACAACATTTAAACCCAAATATTTGTCATCTCGGGTAGTGATGGCCGGTGAAGAGAAGATATGTGGAGCAAGGAACTCTCTCTTGTTATGTGAAAGAAGTATTGCATCCTCTTCTGAAGCCATGTCATGAGTCTCATCATCATCAGTGCTCACATAGATGTGATCGTCCTGATCAATGGAGTCTAGGCCAGCAACCATTTTGCCTTTACCCTAGGCGCTGCCTTTCTGAGATGATGGTATTTTAAGCCTCTGTGATGCAGCCTTAGCATCATGCTATGTATCTAATGTCACTAGAGCATCCAACTCTGCAGCTGTGGCATCGATATCTTTCTTCAATTGTACCTTTTCAACAAGGAGTTCCCGCTCCTTGGTATGTTCTACCTCAATCTTCAGTAATTGGGCTTGCTTTGCTTCAATTGGAGACTAGTACACAAGACTGAGTCTTGTCTCTTCTTCCAACATTTCCTTGAGTTTAGCAACTCGAAGTTCAACGGTTTGAATGTCTGCTTGTAAAGTAGCATGTTGAGTTTGTTCTTGTGAGACTTGTTGGTCTGTTGGTGGTGGTGATTTTGGTGATGATGGTTGGTTTCTTTGAGTAGACTCTGGAGCAGGTGAAGTCCATGTTCATGCACCTCCACCAGTCCCTGGTGTTGGACTATCATCATCTTCATCATCAAATGGATCGTTATCACCTCCTTCATGATGTTTAGATGAAGTGTCACGGCCATTCTCATCAGTTTCTTCTTCTTCTTCTTCTTCATTCGATACCAGATTGATCACACTGGGAAGAGTGATCATTCGCCCGTTTACTTCCTCTTGTTCAGATGGATAAACTCTTAGGGTCTTGGGCAAAGCAGGATCTAGTGCATATGCTTTCTGGTTTCTTCATCTCCAGCATTGATAGCATCCATAAACTTCTTACCAACTTCATATGTGAAGTCTTCATGCATCAATGTATAGTGAGAGTAATCCTCTATTGGGAACATTGCATGGACATAGTTTTCCAGATTAAAGGCTTGTGCCTATCTATCTTTGTTATCGATCACCTTGGCAAGCTTTGTGAGGTCGGATTTTCTGAGCTTTTGCCACTGCCTGAAACATTTGATATGTCTCTTCAAGGTGGTTTTCTGGAAAAGATTCAGTAGATCAAGTGGTGCTTCCACATCGATCACGGGTACTACAACTTGAGCCTGAAAGAAAGTGTTCAAGTTAGTTTTATTCAAACCAGTTGTGGTTATCTGAAGAATAGAGAAGTTCATGTCTTTCTGAGCATACTTGTGTAGAAACACTAGGCTCATTTATTGAACTTCTAGAGCAATGTTTGCTTTAGATACCATGTTGAGAGGAGTACCAGTTTCCTCATCAACCTTTCTTTCTGCTTGAGCTTGAGAATTAAAATCAAAATGCAAGTTATGAATTTGATCAGAAAAGTTATGATCAAAGAGAACAATATTGATATATGTGGTATCACTTACTTCCGTGGTTGGAAGCTCAGTATCAACAACTTGCTCAGAAACCATGTTGGTTTCTTGCACCTTTTTTTGGAGATTTTGCATGTTCGGCATTATCAACATCCATGGGTGAGGAGATGTCACATTGGTTTCTCCATTTGACCTGTTCTCCTGTTTGAACCTAAAAGAAGAAACATTGCATTGATTAAGTAGTGAATTATTACATGTCATTCTGAAAGGAAATTGATTCTTCATTCATATACCTTCTCAAAATAAGGCTTAGAAGCAATTTCCTTCAGAGGATTATGCAGTCTCTAGAATGACTTGTTCTTGTGGTATTGGTACATTGGTACCACTTCACCTACTCCCTCAATTTAAGCTTGTACATAGAGACAAAGAGTGAAGTGTTAAAACTACACTTAGAGACTTATTTAAAACCAAAATATTTTTCTTTTCAGAAATAATCAACTACATGTATCGCAGGATCAGTTTCCATGTGTTCTCAGATTTGTGGAACCACATCTTCATTCATAGAGATAAACCACTCTGCTACCTGAATGCCTTCAGACAGATTGGCTTCTTGCACTTGTGGAGTTTCTATGTTGTGTTGTTGATCAACATCCACATCTTTATTTGAAGTTTCTGGTACTTCGGACCTTTCCTCCATTTGATCACCCAGAGTACCTGTCTCAGTTTGATCCCTCTCAGAGAGTTGAGGAACCTGCTTTGCAGGAATTTCTTCAGCAATGAAGTTTGTTGGCAAATCAAGTGTGGAAGCAATGCCAATATCTTCCAGCACTCTGTCATTCACCGCCAAGCCTTCTTCTTCCTGTTGGGGTGTGGCAACTTCAACTGGCTTCTCTTTAGTTCCATCTTTTGCAACTTTAGCTCTTTTCGACAGTGGAGATGGAGGTTCCACCATGAGTCTCTATCAGTGATCTTTTGAGAACCTCTTGGAGTGGGAGGTCGTCTTCTGAGTCTCCACTTAAGTCTGGGATAGACTCATCAATGTCGTTTAGATCATTCACGGACAGCTCTGGCATCTTGCCTAAGCTCAAAGATCTCCTTTTTAAGCTAGAGTCTTTCTGGATGGGAAGGAGTTGTTGGGCTTCAACAACTTCTGTTGCCCTTTTTGATTGATGTGTGTCAACAAGTAAGACTTGCAAACTCTTTTTGGCCCTATGTTTCTTGGTCCTTGGTTTCTTAGAGACTTGGACCGCAACCTGTATTTCTTCAGAAACCCCTTCTCCATGAGCAACCATCTCGTCCTTGGAAGCCTTTTTCAAGGCTTCCTCATAAGCATGCTTGAACATACTATTGGTCACTGGGATATCCATGTGATCTCTGAGCACAATTCCACATTTCTCCAGTAGATAGCAAATCTTCAGGTCATAGTGCATGTTGTCTCTGGTATTTGCACGACCTTTTACTATCTTGGGCTCAAACTTCTTGACCCGGTTGACAAACTTCATGAATGTGTACTTCCCCGAATTAAAGAGGTTCTCCCTATCATTCAACTCTTTCTGGAGAATGCTCATTATCATCCAATATTCCATATTGATATGGTTTATGCCTCCTTTGTTGCCATCGAAGCACCGATGCAAGATACTAGCAAGCACATTTCAGTGTTCAAAGAGATGTATGGTCCTTATATATATCCCAATATGAACGTTGATGGACAGTCCTCAATTTTGCCGTTTGCAACCTCTTCATATAGTACACTGACACTGTCATTCAGAGCCTTGTCTCTCGTGTTGATTTCAAAATTTGTACAATGATTCTTGAGATGGAAAAATTTTCAAAAAGTATCACAATCAAGATATATTTCTATACCTTGAACCTTCAAATTGATGAACGTTTCTTCAATGTCGTTCTTAGTCCGGGTGTAGACCTTAGAAGAATTGTAAATTTCCAAGACATCTAGTGGTGATAGGCCACTAGGAACAACACTTAGAAACTTTTTGATGTGAGCTTTTGCAAGCATTTTCACCACCAAGTTCCTATCTGGAAGGGAGTAAATAGCAACACTTAGGTATTTTTCAACCATGTGAGCACCCCAGTTCATTTTGAGGCTGGAGGTCCAGTCCTCAGGGTTGAAATCACCCAACAAGCATTTATTCAATACATGCAACTCTTTTCCCCCTTGCTTTTTCAGCAAAAGAAGTAGCAACAAAGTTCTTGGATCTTTCTCTCTTATATAGAGTTTGTGAGTAATCAATGTGTGTGTTTGAATTAGAGAGAATTTAGTCTATCTTTTCAAAAGACTAAACAAGGAACAAATGATTAACAGAAGGATTTGTAGAAAACTTAGAAAGATTTTGTTGTTTTGATGCAAGATAAAATTTCGAATGTGGTAAAAGTGTTTGTCTCTTACCAAAATCCTTTAAATATAGCAGGTAAGAATTACATAAATACAACATACGTATAGAAATTTCGTATGTGTAACTGTGTACACTGCATTGGCATGGTATACGTTTCTACTTTGCATTTAATGCTAAGTGGGCATGACTGTATTTGCAACAGACATTACTTGTCGAGATTTAATCTCACCCATTGAGAAAATGTTTATTCATTAAGGGCCATGGTTGAATATCTTTGCAATGATATCAATCAACAAATGTTCCCGTGTCAACTTAATGAATTTTGACAATACATATCCATAAGTCACTGTTAGTGTGAGAGAATACAACTTTTGGTCTTATCATTCAGAAATCAAGTCTTGTTTTATGTTACTTATCGTAAAAATGGTAAAAATACAAAACCCTAGACATATTTGACTCTCAGAAATATATACTTTGTAGGACTATTTATGTAAGGTCCGCCAAATTTTTTTCCGATTTTTCGATATCCGAATAAAATATTAATTTTATTATTTCGTACGAGTAGAAAAATTTCGTAATTAAGTTAGGTCGAATTTCGCATTTTAACGTCGAACGGATTCGACGTTAAAATAGAAATCTAGATATACCGAATAAAATTAAATATTATAAAATAAAAATTATTTATTTTATTTTCTCGACGGCTCGAAAATGACTCGATAAATGTCCAGGAAGTGGTTTACCATTTTATCGGAATTTATTTACGAGTCGTTTAGCAGCCAGAACGAACCCTTAATGACCAATTTCTTCCCTTCATCACCCAAGGGCACTCTTGTCATTTCACCCTTTCTTCTTCCCCAAAAATCGATTTGGAGTAGAATTACAGAGCCATTCCCGTTTCTTGCTTCTTCTTCGCCAACTGTGCTTGCCAATTCGGATCAAAACACGCGCCCCACCTTGGAGTTCCTCGTGCTAGACATCGTACTCCCCGTGCCAGCCTCCGCCAGCCTTCGCCCGACACACGACCTCACCGCGCCATCCACACGCTGCCTCGAGCAGCCAACCAAACCCGTCGGCGCCACCTTCGTCTGGGCATTTCACGTGAAGGAACAGGGAGAAAGTGGACGAGAATTGACCACGTAGAGGAAGGAAAGGCGAGACGAATGAACGGGAGAAGGGAAGGAAACGTGGCTCAACTCACGCCTTCACCACCGCCCGATCCGCCGCCATAGCCCTATAAATAGGGACCATTCTCCCTTTTCTTGCACTCACTCCATTCTCTCCGCTCTTCTCCTCTCTTTCTGCCATTTCCCCCTCCGATTCTGCCCATTTTTTCACTTTCCGGACAAAACGCCGGCCAACTGCCGCCAACTCCGGCGACCACCACCCCCAAACTGCCGAGCCACCCCTAAAACCGGTAGAGTCGTTAATTCGACCAAATAACCGGTAAAATTCTTCGATCGGATTCGATTTAATTCGAATAAAACGACCGAAGAATAGTTTAATATTTAATTCGTCGTATCGTCTCGTCCCCGACTCTGTTCGCTACGCCGTTACGCTGCTCGTCGCTTGACGTGCATTTGGTTAGTTCCGTATTATTTTATTATTTTATTGTTAATTACTGTTCGTTAATAATTAATTAAGTCGTAATTAATCATTAATTATCATAGTTAATTAATTACTGTTGTTTAATTACCGTAATTACTTACCGTTAATTAAGTATCATTAGCTGTAATTAATTATTATTATTAATTCATTAGCTAGCTTAATTAATTATCGTTAAGTTAATAACTAATTAATCGTAATTAGTATCGTTAAGTAACGTTAATGATAAATTAGTGTAATTAACCACGGTAATTAGGTTACAGTATAATTTAAGAGTTAATTACTGTAATTAGGCTAATTACGGTGAGTCTTAATTAATAATTAATTACTGTTAAATTATAGTTAGCCTTAATTAATAATTAATTATTGTTATGCTAATTACTGTTGGTCGTAATTAATGCGTTAATTATTGTTAAACTAATTAATGTTAGTCCTAATTAATAATTAATTACTGTCATTTGTACTTCTTAATTAGCGGGTAGTTATCGTTACTTATTAGCGTAGTTAAATGAAGGGTTAACTACTGTTACTTATTGATTAATAA
>JAYMSP010005858.1:0-12771 GCA_036897095.1 Plantago elongata | reverse complement strand
TTAATTGTGATAGTAAGTGTCTGAAATAAATTAGAAGGGGGGGGGGGGGGGGGGGGGGAGAATCAACCTCCCCGGAGAGGTAAAGGAAGGAAGAGAAAACAATTACCTCCATCCACAAGTCAAGTTTCGAAGAAGGACTCACCTTCTGAAGAACTCGTGGTTCCAGAAACTAGAGTTAGAACATCAACAAGGCTTAAAAGTATAGTAACTAGGGTTTCCTAGGCCCTTGTTATAGTTGAAGGAGATAAGCCTTCTAAACAACAAGAAGAAAAGGAATAAGGGGAAATCCAAGGTTAGGATTCCTGTAAGTCTCCAATAACAAACTTCAATAATGATGATGATGAGATTGACACAGATGAGCATCCACTTCACAAGAGAAAAAAAGTGGATAGTCTTCCTGAACCACCACTGCTACAAAACTAATTATTGCCAGAACTCCTTATGGAAATACCAAATTGATCCAAGGTGGATCTTCCAGCACAACCCCCAGAAAGCAAGTAGAACTGGAGAAAGGTCTGAACAAATGAAGGCGCAGGGATTTACAGTTTGGTAGAATTCAAGAGAAAGAACAAGAAAGACCAGCTGCTGCCCAGATTGAATATGTAAGACTAATGACAGCCAATCAGCCTATAGATGCATACATCTTCAGAATGGTTACTGGATACTTGAGGTACAACATTTTCTACTTTACAAGAAGTTTCCAGAACCTATCTACAATCAAATGATGGCATGGAGAACCAACAAGCCTACATTGCTAAATCCAGCAAATAATAACAAGTGGCTTGATTTTGAGTTTTATATTAGGACCGAGGCTATGAAAAAATCATTATATGTCCTTATCCCAAGCCTGATGAGATACATAAGACTAGGAGATTGGATGGTACTCAGCAGACAGAACAGACTAGGAGTTTAACCTTATGAGTCATTTTACATGACAAATGAACAATACCTGGATGACATTGTATACTTAGAAGAAATTTACATGTATCATCAGTTATCACTGATGAAGGTAAACCACGCATGGGTATGGGTTAAATACCTTTGGGTCAATAACTTTGTTAAGTCTAACAAAGACCCTGCCAAAATATACAAGGACGTTTGTGAGCTAGCCAGAAAGGCATAGCTCTCTATCAGATAATTACTCTATGAATATGTTGAAGACTGGAGGAGGGTTCACACCCATTGATCCAGAAAGGTGCTGAAGAACTTGAGGTTTTTGAACCTAAGTTAATTTTGAAGATTTGAAGACTAGTTTGTTATGATATTTGCTTGGAGCTTGGATTCTCCTGTTGTCCTAACTTACTTAGTAGCTTTTGTAAATACTTTGCTGAATTGATCTTTATTGTTCAATTATTTGTAAAAGTTATCTTGTCATGTAATGTTCTTTCTGATGATCATACTCTCATAAACCTTCTATAAAAAATAACTTGTCAGCAAAGATCACTCCTTATGATTTGGTTGATGTTTACTTTCTGTGCTAAATTTATCTGATTCAATATCATTTGAAATTATTAAGTGGAGGATTATTTTCACTTCCATATTTGTAATAGGACTTTTAAGATAGTCATGTTAGTCGAACAAAAAGGGGGAAATTTGTTAGGAATATCAGTTAGTATTTTTTGATCAATCACCATGTGACTTATCTTTAGTACATAAAGGTGACTAGTACTCTTGGTTCACTTGAACATTGTAAAATAGGAAATCACTTAGTATGTTAGTCTAGTTAAACTTGTAATAGAATTTTTAGGTCTCTGAAGGTAATTTTATATTTTGAGAAGGCCATGAAGAAGGATCCTAGCAATGGATTCTAATCGAAGATTTGAAGACTGAAGATTGCACAAGTTTGACAAAGACATAAGGGTTAGTCTCCTAAGATAGACTATGATCAGAAATCATATTGTTTAGTGTAAATATTGCACATAACATGTCTCTAAACATATAACATAAGCGAGTCAAGGAACATGCTAGCTTTCAGAAAGGCTCATGTCTTCGTTGAGACTACAGGACAAGAAATAGTACAGTGCATTAAATGTACCGGCAGAAAAGCCGATCAAAGCATAGTGCTCTCTGAAAAATGAGAAAGGGACTTCTGAGTACTCATTTCGAGATATCAACGGATTGAATTTTGAGAAGGTCTATTCAAACGACTCTCAAAATTCATCTATAAATATCACCACTTAGATGCTGAGAAATACACACACGAACTACGCTCATATTTACATATCAAGCAAGTATTCTCTCAAGCATTCATACTACCATTCTCCAAGCTTACTATTGTGACTAAGAAGCTTGAAGAATCTCTAGTAGTTCTAAGTGTCCTGAACCTATAACAAGAGATTGTTATAGGTGAAAGAGTTCAATTTTCAGATACCCTTTCTGAAACTCATTCTCCAAAACGGATACCAATTACTTTGGTCATTAAGGAGAACCTCCCATATACTGATTAAGTATATTAAGTAGTGTAATCTCTTAAAGCTCTCTGAAAAACATAGCTGAAAAGTAATAAGAGAAACTTACCTATCAATCAATATATAACCAACACCATCAAGGCATGGAGTAGAGGAAGTACTTGGTGTGGAAAATCAAGGAAAAGCTCCAAGGTTATTTTGAGTACAGGAAGTACTTGACTCAATGAGCTAGGGAAAAACTCAGGGGGAACATTTGGTTTGGAACCATTTGTTTGTAGGGATCTTAGAATAGGACTTATTGTAAGGTGAACTCAATTTTTTGTTCTAGTGAATTCCAGGTCTCAGAAAGGCCGAGTGGATTAGTTGGAGGATTACGCAACCTCCAGATACCACTATAAACTGCTGTGTTATTTACTTTATTGTATTTACTTTCCAGCATTATTCACACACACATTATTACTGCTAAGCACAACCACATTTATCTATCGCTTAAAGTCTTCCGCTCTCTAAATCTAAGTATCAGAAACCTGACAGTGCATTATGAAAGTGATATTAATGTCAAGTGTCAGTGTATCCTGAAAGTGATATTGATTTTCAAGTGACAGTATACTAAAGTGAAATTAAATGCTGTAAATGTCTTACAGCTAGTGAAGTGATAAAATGACAATGTACCTTGCATATATTTCAGTTCTTACATTTATGATCCTCATTGCATTGCACGAAAAATGTTTTAAGGCTACCACCCACTGTTTTCTTTAAAACGGGGAAACCGTCTTGGTCGACATTGTCGACATACTGTTTACTTTAAAGCGTTCTGCAGCGCTATTATTCGGGCTCCTATTACTGTTCGGACTATTCAACGGTCATATATCTGGGTTGCGATGGGTAGTGCCCATCATTCTATGCAGCACCGGCAAGGTCACTCCTCCTTTCTTCTTATATCCGGGTTGCGGTGGGTCGTGCCCATCACAATATGCAACATCGGCGAGGTCACTACTCCATCTTATTGTTATATCCTGGTTGCGATGGGTCGTTCCCATCATACTATGCAACACCGCCGTGATCACTACTCACACTCCTGTTATTTGACCGATACCTGATCAGTATGGTCTAGCCCAAGACAGTTACTATTTAGTACTGTAAATCTGGCACCTTTCATGTGCTATGATACGGACTGACGGATACCGGTTTCCCCACTGTTTAAAACTGTCTGATCCACATGTTGTGCTGGTTGCTGGACTGTTGCACTCATACGCATATTCATGCATGCTTGATTATCCTCACTGAGTCCATGTGACTGGCACTCTCCCTGTTTCAATAATCCTGCTTTCCCAGACTTTTTGAGCACGAAGAGAGGACTAGGTAGCTAGACAGATCGACTGACACTAGGACTGGCTATTCCGTTGCTGATCTGATTTATAGTTCTGTGTTTTGACTTGCGAGTTATATACTACAGTTGGGCTTGTCATAAGTACTACTCGGAAATTTTTAATATATATGTATTTGGAATATTCGGCACAGTCCTTGACGTCCGGACCAGATCCGGGACGCTACAGTTCCAGTCTTCATCCCGAACCATGTATAGATCTTTCTGAGAAAGTGCAATGCTAGTATCTCTGTGTAGCAAGAGCTTAGTAATCGACTTGAGGTCATTAGGTACAGATAAAAGTACATGGAAATTTTCAGCAACTAAGTCATTTCTGAGTGTAGCAAACACAATAATTCTTCCTAGGAATTTTCCATCTCTGGAAGTAACGGCTGGTGATGAGATGATATGTGGAGCAAGAAGTTCTCTTTTCAGTTGAGAGAGAAGAATTGCATCCTCTTCTGGAGCCATATCCAATGCCTCATCATCGTCAGTTTTCACAAGTATATGATCGTTCTAAGCGGGCTCAGCAACCATTTTCTTTTTACCTTTGGTGCTAGCTTTCTGAGATGATGGTTCATACGGTCTATCTGATGCAGTCTTAGCATCATGCTCTGTATCGTTTGTCATCAGAGCGTCCAACTCTGCAGCCATGGCATCTATATCTGTCTTCAGTTGTAGCTTTTCATCAAGGAGTGTCTTCTCCATAGCATTAATAGCCTCAATCATCAGTAATTGGACTTCTTTTGCTTCAATCAGAGACTGGTACTCTAGATTGAGCTTAGTCTCTTTATCCAACATTTCCTTGAGTTTAGCAACTCTGGATTCAATATCCTTAAGTTCTTTAGAGGGGTTGGCTTGTTGATTTTGCTCATTTATCTCCTGTTGGGTTTGTTAATCTTGTTGGTCAGCTGGAGGCGATGATTGTTGAGATGTTGGCGGATACCACTGAGTAGAGTCCTCAGCAGTTGGAGTTCTCGTTCCGGCATCTCCTTGTGCCATTCCACAAGTCCCTGGCGAAGGACCATCATCATTGTCATCATCAAAATGATTATTATTATCATTGTCACCGCCCTCTGGATGTTCATCAGAAGAGTCTTCATCATTCTCGTCAAACTTTTCCTCTTCATCTGAAACCAAATTGATGATTGTAGGGAGGGTAATCCTTTGTCCGTTTACTTCCTCTTATTCAGAGGGATAAACTCTGAGCTACTGGGGAAAGATGGGATTGAAAGTCATATCCCTTTGGTCTCTTCATCAGCAGCATTGAAGGCATCCATCAGCTTCTTCCCAACCTCGTAGGTGAAGTCATCATGCATTATAATATAGTGGGAATAACGCTCCACTGGGAACATTGCATGGACGTAGTTTTCCAGATCGAAGGCTCGGGCCCTTCTCTCTTGGTGATCAATCACTTTGACATTTTCTGAAGCATTTGACATGCCTCTTCATTGTGATTGTGTGGAAAATCTTCTTCAGATCTAGTGGGGCTTCCATATCGATCACTTGTAACACTTAAGCCTAAAAGAAAAGTTTCAAGTTTGTTTTGTTCAAACTTACTTGTGGTTATCTGAGAATTAGAGAAGCCTATGTTTTTGAGCATACCTGTGTATCCACACGAGGCTCATTAATTTGGACTTCTGGAGCAATTGGTGCTTCAGATACCATGGTTAGAGGTGTGGCTGAATCCTCTTCAACCGTTCTTTCTGCTTGAGCCATTCTTTCAGAAAGTTTGTTAATTTAGAAATATTTTACAGAAAGGTATTTACAAAAATATTTTACAGAAAGGTATTTATAAGAAATTTATTTCTAAGAGTTTCACTTACTTCAAAGTTAGGAAACTCAAAATCCATTCTTTCAGAAACCATTGCGGTTTCTGGTAACCTTTCTGGAGACTTGGCCATTTCGACTGTGTCTATTTCTATAGGTGTTGTGGAGGTTTCCAAATTTTCCTCAGCAATCTTTTCTTCAGAATGAACCTATTCGAAGAAACAAAATGTTTGATTAAGCAATGTTGATTTGTACAAGATATTCATAAAGAAAATGTTTCTGTTTTACATACCTCCACAACAGAAGGCTTAGAAGCAATTTCTTCATATGGCTTTTCAAGCTATGGAATTTCTTGAGCTTGTGATGTTTCCATCACTTCAACAACTTTCTTAGTTGGAGCCTGGATAGAGACATTTATGAAATTAGAAATACAAGAATTTTGACTAAGTACAAAATTGTTTCTTTTCAGAGACAATTGACTACCTGATGCTCAGGCTCATATTCTTGTATTGTAGAGGTTGAAGGATCCTCTTCTTCATTCAGAGGGATGGGTTCAATTTCTTCCCCCCTGCTCTGTTGTCTCCATGAAAGCCTGTAACAAAGGAAGTTTATGAGTAACTAGCTTAACATTTATTCAAATGTTTCACAAGTTAGATATAGACAACTCTTGTAACCTCTGTATCTTCAGGCACTGCAGCTTCCATTTCATGGCTTGAAGTTTCTGGTACTTCGGACCTTTCCTCTGCTTGAACATTCTGAGCTCGTTCGATCTGGTTGAGCTCGTTTGATCTGGTTGAGCTCGTTCACGGACAACTCTGGCATATTTCCAATGCTCAAGGATCCTTTCTGAGTTGGAGTCCTTTTGGATTGGAAGGGGTCTCTGGGCTTCAACATCCTGTGTTTCCCTTTCTAGTTGAGGATTGTCATCTATGACAATCTAAGTCCTCTTCCTTGACCACTGTTTGTTGGTCCTTGGTTTCCTTGCAATGTGGACCTCAACCTGTATCTCTTCGGATACTACCTCTCCATGAGCAACCATTTCATCTTTGGCAACCTTTTCCAAGGCTTCTTCATGAGCATGCCGTTACATTCTGTTGGTCACTAGGATGTCCAGATGCTCTCTGCGAGCAATTCCACATTTCCCCAAAATGTAGCAATTTTTTTAGACCATGGTGCATATTCGACTTGGTGCCAGCACGAACTTTAACAATCTTGGGCTCAAATTTATTGACCCGGTTGACGAACTTCATGAAGAGATATTTCCCCCAATTGAAGAGGTTATCTCTGTCATTTAGCTCTTTCTGGAGAATGGCCATTATCATCCATCTCTCCAGACTTATCTTATCACTTCCACCTCTGTTCCCATCCAAGCACCTATGAAGGATGCTGGCAAGCACATTCCAGTGCTCAAAAATGTGTCTTGTTCTGATGTCTCCCAAAATGAAAGAAGAGGGGCAGTCCCCAATCTTGTCATTTGCTGCTTCTTCATACATCACTCTGACTGCAGTGTTCAGAGTCTTGTCTTTTGTGTTAATATCCCATTTCGTCCCACGATTTTTGAGACGGAAGAATTTGCAAAATGCATCACAATCAAGATGTATTTCTACACCTTGAACCTTAGATTAAATGAACATTTCTTCAACATTATTCAAAATCTTGGTATAGACTTGGGAAGAGTTGTAAAACTCTAAGACATCAACTGGAGATAGTCCATAAGATGCAAAATAGAAGAATTTCTTGATGTGTGTCTTGGATAGGATCTTCACAACAAAATTACTGTCTGGAGTGGAAGATATAGCCACACTCAAGTATTTCTCTACCATGTGTGCTCTCCAATTCATTCTGAGATTGGAAGTCCAATCCTCTGGGTTGAAATTACCCAACAAGCATTTGTTCAACACTTGTAAAACCTTTTCTCCTACCTTTTCAGCAGAATAAGCGGTTGCAGCTGAGTTCTTGGATGAGGTCTTTCTGGGTGCCATCTCTTATATAGAGTTTCTGGGTAGGATTAGAGAAGAAGTGTTTGAATTCGAGAGATTGTTTATCTTTTCAGAAAACTAAGCAGATTTCAGGAGATTAGCATAAGGATTTGCAAAAGACTTAGAGAGTTTTTGCTATTTTGATGCAAGTTAAAATTTCAGATTTGGTAAAAGTATTTATCTCTTTCTAGAATCATTTATATATAGGAAGATAAAATCACATAGATACAACATACGTATAGAGTTTCGTATATGTATCTGTGTACATTGCATCGGCGTGGTAAACGTTTCTACTTTGCATTAAATGCGAAGTGGGCCATGATCGTTTTCGCAACAGGCATTACTTGCCGAGTTTTAATCTCACCCGTTGAGATCAAACGATTATTCATCAAGGGCTCTTGTTCATATCTTGCAATGATATCAATCAACAAATGTTCCCGTGTCCACTTAATGATTTTTGGCAATATATATCCATTAGTCACTGTTAGTGTGTGAGACTAGAAACCTTTGGTCTTATTATTTCAGAGAGCAAGTCTTGTTTTATGTTACTTATCATATAAATGTTAAAAACACAAAACCCTAAACATGTTTGACTCTCAGAAATATGTACAATGTTGGACTATTAGTTCTCACATACTTCATGACTTAAATGGTTTTCTGAATTCCTGTTTCAGAAATTACCACTGGATGTATGACATGTCCATAGTATTTGAGTTCTAGTTTTATATACGTATGGACTATATACCAACCTGTCTTTCTGGACTTATCTTTCTAGAAGACCTTAGGCTTTCTGAGTCATAAGTCTCAGAATCATTATTATCCTTCTTATTATGTACGCTTTCTGAATACCCGTTTCAAAAACATGTTTCCTTATTCCCTGTTCCTTACCAACACTTTTTAGAGACTTAGAACTTTTCAGTTCGGAGGCATCTCCATTAACCCAAGAATATGCCTTAAGGTTAAAAACCTACTTTCCTGGAGTGGCTTAGTGAAGACATTATCAAGTTGATCTTCATTGTCAATCTTTAGAATCTCTATATTGCCTTTCTCAATCTGGTCTCTGATGAAGTGGTGTCTAACATCAATGTGCATAGATCGGGCATGGAACTTTGAATTTTGGGTAATCGCATTAGCACTTGTGTTATCATAGAAAATGGAAGTTTTCTCTTCATTAAGAAGATAACTTGTCAGCAAAGATCACTTCTTTTAATTTGGTTGATGTTTACTTTCTACACTTAATTTATCTTATTGAATATCATTTGAAATGATTAAATGGTGGATTGTTTTCACTTCCATGTTTGTAATAGGACTTTAAGATATTCATGGTTGACTAATCAAAAAGAAAATTTGTTAGGAATATCTGTTAGTATTTTTGATCAATCATCATATGACTTATCTTTAGTACATAAAGGTGACTAGTACTCTTAGTTCACTTGAACATTGTAAAAGTTGAAATCACTTAGTATGTTAGTCTAGTTAAACTTGTATTATGATTTTTAGGTCTCTGAATGTAATTTTATATTTTGAGAAGGCCGTGAAGAAGGATCCTAGCAATGGATTTTAATCGAAGATTTGAAGACTGAAGATTGCACAAGTTTGATGAAGATATAAGGGTTATTCTCCTCAGATAGACTATGTTCAGAAAGTATAATATATAGTGCAAATGGCACGTTACATGTCTCTGAATATATGACATCATTGGGTCAAGGAGCATGCTAGCTTTCAAGAAGGCTCATGTGTCCGTTGAGACTACAGGACAAAGAAATAGTACAATGTATTAATTACACTGACTGAGAAGTCGATCAAGATTAATGCTCTCTGAAAAATGAGAAAGGGACTTCTGATTACTTATTTCGAGATATCAACGGATTGAAATCTGAGAAGGTCTAACTGATACTATTCAAACAACTCTCAAATTCATCTATAAATATCACCACTTAGAAGCTGAGAAATACGCACTTGAACTACAGTCATACTTACATATCAAGCAATTATTCTCTCAAGCATTCATACTACCATTCTCCAAGCTTACAGTTGCGACCGTCAAGCTCGAAGAATCACTAGTAGTTTTAAGTGTTCTGTACCTATAACAAGAGTTTGTTATTTGTAAAAGAGTTGAACTTTAGGATACCCTGTTTGAAGCTCATTCTTCAGAACGGATACCAACACTTGGGCCAGAAAGGAGAAACCTACCATATACTGGACAAGTATATTAAATAGTGTAATCTCTCCAAGCTCTCTGAAATCATAGCTGAGAAGCTATAAGAGAAGCTAACCTGACAATCATCATACAACCAACACCATCTAGGCGTGGAGTACAGGAAGAACGTGGTTTGGGAAATCAAGGAAAAGTTCGAAGGCTATCTTGAGTACAGGAAGTACTTGGCTCGAGGAGCTAAGGAGAAACTCAGGGGGAACATTTGGTTGGGAACCATTTGTTTGTAGGGATCTTAGAATAGGACTTATTGTAAGGAGAACTCAATTGTTTGTTCTAGTGAATTCAAGGTCTCAGAAAGGCCAAAGTGGACTAGTTGGAGGATGATGTCACCTCCAGATACCACTATAAAATGTTGTGTTATTTACTTTACTGTACTTACATTCTAGCATAACACACACACATTATTACTGCAAAGCACATTTACGTTTATCTATCGCTTCAAGTCTTCCGCTATCTGAATCTAAGTATCAGAAACCTACCGTAATCTGAGAAAAGACGTGTTTTTTGACGAAAGATTGAAAAGACTATTCCCCCCCCCCCCCTGTCTTTTCATTTGTCGATATCTGGACCAACATATGGTCAATTTTTACATACCCCTTATCTTTAAAACTGAACACAAAATATACCCAATAAAATTCAAAATCAACCGCACTTGAACTAAAAATACATAAAACAAACATTTATTTTATTTTTTTTTAAAGTTAACTAAAAATTAATGATGATAGAAGCTCCGTTGAAGTGCTGGAGCTCCGGCCATAATTGGTCTGGAAGCTCCAGCAAGCTTCTTCCATGGCGGAAGAAGTTGTTGTCCGCCATGGAAGAGCTTCTTCCATGGCGGATGGAGGCTTTTCACCAGCCATGGAAGAAGCTCACCTGAGCTTCCAGGCGTGGAAGCTTAGGCGAATTGTTTTGTTATGAAAGATCTCTTTCATGGATGAAGCAGCTTTCGAAGAAAAAAAGAAAGAGAATTGTTTGCCGGATCTTCGGCGACTGTGGCAGCGAAGAAGGCGGTTTAAAGTAAGAAGTGGGAAGGAGATGGTGATGGTATATTTGGGGAAGAAGGAGTTATTTTTGGGGTTAATATGTGAAGTGACTAAATAAGATGATGAGTTTTGTAAATATAGGTAATTTGTAGTTTCATAATTGTTGAAATTATTTAAATTGTTTTTAAATAAAATTTTAATGTTTAAATTGGGCCATTTGTCAAGTTTTGAATAGTGTACTAACGATAGTACAATGCGACGTGGTACTGAAATTAGTCAAGCCCAATTAATATTTATGTTATTTAGTGGGACTGAGGAAATAGTACCTCAATCTTGGTTCCTAGGGAGAATTGCAATTTTGGTCCTATAACTCAAGATCCACTTCTAATACAGTCCTAAAAAATCTTAAGTTTGTTAAATATGTCCTAATTTGTTCAAATAGGGAGAATTGCATTTTTGGTCCTATAACTCAAGATCCACTTCTAATACGGTCCTAAAAAATCTTAAGTTTGTTAAATATGTCCTAATTTGTTCAAATTAGGGAAAAATTTGAGGATCTTTTTCGGTCCATGTAACATGGTCGATGATATGCTTCCAAGTGGATTACGAAGCTGCGAATTTGGACGAATTGACGAATTCTGCGCAATTCCTACGAATTAAAGTAGAATTGCAAATTAACTATTTCCTCCAAATCGAAACCCTAAAACCCTAATTCCCCCAATTAACTCTAATTCCCAATTTCTATCAACCCTAATTCCCACATTCATCCAAATCACGAACAAAAATTCCCTAATTCCGACCTTCTAGTGATGTGTCGAAATCAAATTGTTCGTCAAAATGGAGAAAACAAGTAACAACCAATGAAATAGTCCAAATCGAAACTTTGGAAATTTATGCGACGGTAAAAATCGAATCTTCATGCATAATGCTTAACATATGCAAGTAGCGGCATGCATAGCTCATCTTCTGGTCTTATTGACATTTGACGTAGTGTTTTCGTCGAGAAATCAATGCAACAATATATTTTCGATTATGGATAAGAATAGAGTATGAGCAACCGTAACTAGGTTTGAAATCTGAGTGTATGATTTGTGTTTTGATTTGTTAAGGTTATTAGGCGGGTGGAGATGTGTGTTTGGCGTGTGGTGTTTAGTGTGTGAGCATCCATCGTCAACAATTTCGTATGAATACATCGATTTTATACGATCCTGGGACCAAATACGTAAACTTAAAGTTTTTCAGAACTCAAATCGAAGAGGACCTTGAGTTGCGGGATTAAAAGTGCAATTCTCCCCTTGGTTCCTAGAAACGGCTTTTTTTTTTTCATTTTTAACCGTCCCACAAAATTGTATGTTTCATTAAAAAACAAAAAAATGAATCTACTCGACACAACAAGTAAGTATCTTAACTTTACAAAAAAATTGACGATAAAATTATAAGTTTTCCACCTCTGTAACATTTTTACGTTAGTTGAACTTTCCACCTAAAATTATACGCAACCCTAATTGTTTAAAGTTCTCCGATACGGCTTACTCTATCATGACACATTTTATATACATGTGATGGACAATGTAGTTCATAATGCAAATGTCACGATGAGAGTAAAATAATTAAAGAATTATGAGACACTACATCATATGATACGGTAAACAAAACCCTTCGTTATAAGGAGTACCATGGACTTAATGGAAGAAAAACATTAATCCTTATATCTAGTAAAATTTTGTATATTCTTCTAACCGCCAAATAAAACTTCATACATTACTATAATAATAATATACCCAACACCTAACAACAATTTTGCACACACATCATACTTTAATATTGAACATATACCTCTTGATATAAATTTATGTTTTAATTCCTCCAACTCATGACAACGTTTACATTTTGTTATTAATAATAAATTTATAATAATGTCTTTCCAAAATATAACAAAACATATGTAAAATATGAAATTATAAATATTTTATTAGAAACTGAAAACCATTAATGTTACTACATAAAACTTCAATAATAAGCCTTAAAACAATTTTATTTATTTATA
>JAYMSP010005857.1:0-12775 GCA_036897095.1 Plantago elongata | reverse complement strand
GGTGATTTGCATCTAGAATCGATTGATAAATTCATCTTGTTCAACAATTGTAATTGTAATGCTATATTTCATGTTAAATAATAATTAAAAAATATATGATGAAATCAAAGTCTGAGGTTCAAATGCATATGGATATCTTTAACCAGATGGTGTTAACTCAATATGTTGATACGGGAATATGTCAAATTCATCATTCGAACATCCCAAGGACAAATCCTAAGACATCACGGTATTACAAGGACAAAGCTCCAAGAACCCAAGCCTCAGACCATCCGAAGTCAAGCTCGGCCGAGACGTACGAAGGGTACCGTGATAAGGATGTCCGGACCGAAGCATCACATCCGAGAATAACATGTCCGGACCAACATCACATATGCATACATCCGAACCTAAAGATAATCGACTGTGGCAAATCATAATACATCAGTAGCAGAGGGCTTGACCTGTTCCAGACACTTTAATTCGGAACCTTCACTTCGGATGTAACAACGTGCAAGAAGACTCCAATGCCCCCAATGCCTACAAAATGACTAATCCAGCCCTGAGGCCCAAAAAGCTACATGGGTTATGACAATCATATGATCCACGAGCTTAATTAAGCTCTATTAGCCCAACACTTGGTACAATCCAATAAGTCCAACCCAAGAAGGGAACTAATCTATATAAATAGGGAACACCTCTCAAGGTAAACTCAAGTATGCTCACTTAATCTTCTCACTACACTATAACCTATTATACAGAGTTGACATACAATCACTCTCGAGTAAAGTCTCACATCCGGTTTGATCCAAGGCAAACCGGGTCCAAAGGTTCTAACCCCCCCTTTAAGTCGACTGTGCAGGTTCGGATATAGAGTCTCGAGAGCAAGGATCGGAGCTCACATCATCCGAGGACGAGGGGGATTGGAAGAGTTAGTTGATTTTAGTAATATCCATGGGTTGGGGCTTTTACCTCAACATAATTGGTGCCGTCTGTGGGAAACGAAGCAAAAAACTAAGTCATTCGGACTAGTTATTCAACATGGCAAGACTTAGGAAATCAGCTCGGATAATATCACTTTCGAGAGGAATACTAGTTGGACGTCCTCAGGGTAGACCACCTACTCGGAAGACAGCAGCTACTCGGACTACCACCCGAACGAGGAGGACCCAACCTAGCGACGGTCATACGGCCTCCGCCTCATCACAAGAAGCTCCTCCGAATCTTACTGAGAGAGACCCAGTGCCTCCGGCCCAACAGCCTCCTCCGTCAAGAGCGCATGGGCCGCCTATCGGAGGGAATTTCACTCTGCCGAATGGGACGGTCCTCTCTCCTTATGGATTTGGTATGAATGATAATCAATTCGGCTTACTACTCAATGTCATTCAAGGATGGTTGGGCTCGAACAATATTCAGCCCACTCCCAAACAAGCCGAGCCCGCACAATCGAGGCATGAGAGAAGGCCAGTCAAGGAAAGAATTAGGGAAGTGATCCGAGACAATGAACTTCGTCATCTAATCAACCAGAGAACTAACTCCTGATAGTGCCAGCAAAAGAGTCCCAAGGAAAGTGTCGTTGAAGTTAGAGCAGAACAAGTACCATGAATTAACTTGGACCCAAAGACAGGAGAAAAGCTTACCTCCGAGCAGATCTACATCCGACAGAAAGCTCTAGAAACAGAAATGGCTAAACTCAGCAAGATGGTCAACGCTCAGGAAAAGATGACCATAAGAGTCCCGAACCCTCTAAGCAATGCTATCCGAAGAGAGAAAAAGCCAGCGGAATGCACCATTCCGAACTTGGAGCGATACTTTGGAGATAGATGTCCGTCTGCCCATCTCACCAGATATGAGTCTAAGATGGATACGAACAGGTTAAACGACAACCTTAAAGCGCTCAACTTTTCTACTACTCTCTTCGGAGAAGCAATGGATTGGTGGACCAATTTTCCGTCCGGATCCATAAGGTCTTTGATGATGTTTCTACACTCTTCTTATAGAGGTTTCAGAAAGCCAAGAGGAGGAAGAGATCCGTGGATCATCTAGACGGAATCATCCAATCCAAAAATGAGGATCTTCGGACCTTTTTGGATAGATTTAACTCAGAGGTCCGACAGGTGGAAGCGTATAACATTAAAGAACGGGTATGTCACCTGTATGCTAACACCTTCAACCATGACCTCCCTAAAAAGCTATCCAAAGAGGAAATATTGAATGAAAGACAATTGGAGGATATCTGTGATCATGTCCTATACGGGGTTGAGTTTCGAAGAAATGTCCCCGTCAGAGCCGGACAGAAAAGTGCCAAGGAACCTGTTAAGCATGAAGCTCCCAAAGCTTGGAAACCGGACTTGAGGAAGGACACCCGAGGGAAACAGGAATTCGAAGGGAACGAACTCCTCCTAAGAGGTATGCAGAGTACACGCGGTTGAATCGTCTGAGGGAAGAGATCTTATCTATTATGGTGGATAAGAACCTAGACATCTAATGGCTAAGGCCTTTCTACAACAATACAAAAGGTAAGGAAGCCAGGTCTTATTGTGCCTTTCGCAGACAAACCGGACATCCAACGGAGAAATGTATTCAGCTCAAAACAGAGATTGAAACACATATCCGAAGTGGACAGCTCAAGGAACCGTACTCTGGAGAGGAACAGGTTCCAAGTGGAAGGAAAGAAAGGAACCCGAGGCATTAATCCATAACACTTCCACCACCACCAAGGAATACTCCACCCCCCGAAGCAAGAAGATATGAGGAATATCCGGATGAGGGGGATTAAGAGAACCTGCCCTATAGTGGGATAATCAATGCCATAGCCGGTGGCCCGAGTGGCGGAGACAGCCGCAATGCAAGAGAGAGAACTGCACAAGATATCCGGAATGGGGACCTAGTGAGAAACCCAGGACCTCCGAGGGGATCAAACATCATCTCTTTTGATGATAGTGAAATACCCCCCCTACATTCGGAAGTGGAGACACCCGATCCTCCAATGTCCCGTTAGTAGTAGCGCTGGTAATAGCCACATATAAAGTCAACAAGGTTTTAGTAGATACCGGCTGCTCTTCGGATATCATATCCAAAAGAACTATGGATCAGATGAACTTGGGGGACATCGAGTATGAAAAGGTAAATACATCACTATTCGAATTTGGAGATGTGGTTGTCACACCCATCGGGACTATCAAACTACAAGTTTCAATGGGCACCTCTCTGAGGAGAATGAACCAAACAGTGTTGTTCCTCATTGTTGACAAAGTGTTCGATTACAATGTCATTATCGGAAGGCCAGGCCTTAATCAGTTCCGAGCTATCTCATCCCCACTACACAATCGAATCAAATTCCCCACTACTTATGGAGTCGGAGAAGAATTAGGGAATAGACGAGGAGCTTACATCTTATCTACGAATGTAGCCTCAAATCCAATACTTTCTATATCTAAAGGGCTGAGCGTACTACAGCCTCCGAAGACTGAAATCGGAGTAGGAGCAGCAGATCACAAGTTCCCCAAGTCTGTTCGGATCGAGCCACATGAGACCATCAAAGAAATTCAGATTATCGAAGGCAATTCGGACAAAACGACTAAGATAGGGACTGAAATGAATTCTGAAGTAGAATTGAAACTAATATCTTGCCTCTGAAAGAATTTTGACATCTTTGCCTGGAATACGGATGATCTTAGAGGAATAGATCCAAGGGTAGTCGTTCACCGTTTGAACATGGACCCTACAGTCAAACATATTCATCAAAAAAGAAAAGATTGCGGCCCTATAGAAGATGCAATCATAGCAGCTGAGGTTGACCGATTGTTGAAAGCCGGGCATATCGAAGAGGTCAGGTATTCGGATTGGGTCTGCAATGTAGTCTTAGTTGAAAATTCACCAGGAAAGTGGAGAATGTGTAATGACTTCACGCGCCTCAACAAGTTATGTCTGAAAGACCCCTATCATTTGGCTCGGATCGACCAACTGGTAGATTCTACGTCTGGATGTGCTCTTTTGAGTTTTATGGATGCTTACCAAGGATTCTACCAGATCCGAATGGCACCGGAATTTGTCCCGGAGACAGCGTTCTTCACGGCAGGAGGAGTATATTGCTTCAAGGTCATGCCTTTCGGACTCAAAAATGTCGGGGCTACATATCAGAGACTCGTAAACAAAATGTTTAAAGAAGAGCTCGGGAAGACTATGTAAGTTTATGTGGATGATATGTTAGTGAAGAGCAAGACCGAAGAGAGCCACATTGAGCATTTAGAGAACTTCTTATCTATCCTTAGGAAGTACGGAATGAGCTTGAATCCGGAGAAATGCACCTTCGGAGTCAAAGGAGGAAAATTCCTCGGATACATGGTCACGGGAAGAGGAATCAGTTCTAATCCGGAAAAGATCTGAGCCATCCTTGACCTACCTCAACCCAAGAACGTCAACGAGGTGCAACAACTCATGGGAAGAGTTTTATCTCTTAGTAGATTCATCTCGAGGTCCATGGAAAAGAACTTGCCATTTTTCAAGATCCTAAGGAAAGGGGACGGATTCGTATGGACCAAAGAGTGTGAGGAAAGCCTTCAAGAGCCTCAAAGCTTGTTTACTCTCACCTCCGCTCTTGTCTAAACCACTCGAAGGAGAACCCTTATACTTATATTTGGAAATGACAAACGAGGGCTATGAGTTCCGTGCTAGTCCGGATCCAGGGAAATGATCATCTACCCGTATACTACTTAAGCAAGGCTTGCAAGTCCTGAACTTAGGTACTTACACATCGAGAAGCTAGTCTATGCTTTAATCCACATATCCCGATGGCTCAAACCTTATTTCAAATCTCATCAAGTTGTGGTCCTGACCAACGAGCCCTTCAAACAAGTAATGGGTAGACCAAATCAATCCGGAAGACTCTCCAAATGGGCAATTGAACTCAGCGAGTATGACATCTCGTATCAGGCTCCGTCGGCCAAGAAAGCCCAAGTACTAGCCGACTTCATAGTCGACTTCCCAGAGGAAGACTACAAGAATCCGGAACCAACAGGTCTCGAACTCATAGATCTAGAAATCCTACCCGAAGCTCCCTTATCCGAATCTTTGATAATAGAGGAAGAGGAACCGAATCATGAAAATGGTCTCTTCGGGAATTAGTGGATGTTCATTGTAGAGGATTTAGATACAACAATAGAAGTTGCCCCAGCCGAACCAACAGATGTTCGGATGGAAATAGAAAAGATAGTGGAATCCGAGGTTACCATAAGAAAGTAGACTCCAACATGGATTCTACAAGTGGACGAATCATGCAATGAAAGGCTCGGGTGTATAGGTATTCACCTCCAGAGTCCCGAAGGAGCCCATATTGATTATGCTATTACACTAGACTTCTAGGTGACCAACAATGAAGCCGAGTACGAGGCCCTTCTAGTAGGTCTTTGGATGGCTAAAGCACTTCAGGTGAAGAAGATCTGAGCCTACATGGATTCTCAGCTAGTGTAATCGCAATATTCCGGAGCATTTATCACTAAGGGTCGAGTATGATCTTATACCTTAAAAGACTAAAGAAGCCATATCAAAGTTCAAGGAATTCTCCCTTGAGAAGTTCGATAGATCATACAATTAGAAGGCAGACTCCCTCGCCAAATTTGCTTCAGCATCCGGAGCAGTGGATATGAGAAGCATAATCCTCCTAACTCTATGGACCTCCTCTCTCCATAACCAGGAACTCCCGTTATACCAACTAGATGAGGAGAGGACTTGGATGACTGACATTCTGCTTTACCTTCAGAATGGAACATTGCCCTCGGACCCGACAGAGGCTCGAAGGGTCCAATGCCGAGCACCTCATTACTTCCTGCTTGAAGACGAACTTTACAAAATATCCTTCAATGGAACTCACTTGCGTTGTCTCGGACCACAAGTGGCTCGGACAATCCTAGAAGAGATACATAGTGGCAATTGCGGAAGTCATTTCGGAGGAAGAACCCTTGCACAAAAAATCATCAAGTAGGGATACTATTGGCCTACAATAGACAAGGACTCGGCTAACTTCGCCTGAACCTGTAGTGACTGCCAATTTTATGCCAACATTCCACATAGGCCAAGCAATCCGATGATTTTGTCAATCATCGTGCCCATTCGATCAATGGGGTATCGATATTGTGGGGCCTTTTCCCCGAGGAGCATAACAAAAGAAGCTTTTGATTGTAGCAGTCGAATATTTTACCAAATGGGTGGAAGCCGAAGTAGTGGCTACCATAATAGAAGCCCGAGTCCGAACCTTCATTGGGAAAAACATTATCTACCAAATTGGATTACCTAGAATCCTCATCTCGGACAATGGAGCCCAGTTCTCCGGACACAAGCTCAAGGAATGGTGCAAATCTTTGAAAATAGAATAGCGCTTCACTTCGGTTGGGTATCCCCAAGCAAATGGACATGGTGAGTCTACTAACCGGACCATTGTGAAAATCCTGGAAAAAAGACTCAAGATATTCCAAGGAAGCTGGATTGAGGATTTGGATGGTGTACTTTGGGCTCATCAGACCACTCCGAGAACAGCCACCCGAGAAACTCCATTCTCCTTGGTGTGCGGCTCCGAAGCTGTCATACGATTGGAGGTTATCGTGGAAACACAGAGAATCCAACAGTATCAACCCGAAGATAATGAGACCACCTGGATGTACGAGCTTGAACTCCTCGAAGACAAAAGAGAATCTTCTCGGGCCCACATCCCAAGGTACCAAGCCTCTATTGCTCGGACCTACAACAAAAATGTGTGCACAAAAGACATTTAGATTGGAGACTTGGTCCTAAGAAGAGCCGACATCCTCAATCATGTTGGGAAACTCAAACCAAATTGGGAAGGTCCGTACAAATTCATCAGGGTTAGAAGCAATGGAAGCTTCGAGATGGTGGATCTCGAAGGTAGAGTTCTCAAAAGAACCTGGAATCCGAGAAATTTCCAGAAGTTTTATGCTTAGTATGTTTTTCTTCATTTTTGTATTGTCCGAAGTCTTTTTTGGATTCGACCGTTCTGTCAAATCAATACAACGGCTATCTATCTCAAGAACGGTCTCATTTCACTATCGAACATATCTCGTCTCGAATACAAGAGCATCGGATGTGGTATATTCCGAACTAAAAAATGACTTGTAAAACCATACAACTCATGAACGTTCGGGTATATCATAATATTATCCGAACACAATAAATTTGAAGAAGGCTAAACAAAGATCATACTTCGCAAACAATATCAGTAAAGAGCAAAATATTCGAAGCATCCGGATAACATTCCAAATCATTAGCAGATAGGAATATTCAATGAATATTCAAACTAAAACATCCAAAAGAACACAAGTAGGAAGCTGAAGCTTCATTATCCGAAGTCAACACAAGACAGGGCAAATATTCGAAAAGAAATCAATGTACGAGTAAAATAAAATTATTTCAAGGTCCGAAGACCGTACAAGGTTCGTGGAGCATACTCCGCCTTCAAAGTTCTTCTTCATTCCAAGGCCTTGGAACTCCCCTCGCCAGCAACCTTCTTGGCCTCCCGAGCTTCATGTTCTAGCCTCATCTCCTCAACAAATTTCGGAGCACGATCTATCAGATCAAGATCCGGCTATCCAAGAACTGGACCAGGGAGACTCAGCCAGTCATGGTTATGAGCAGCATAATCCTTTAAAGGAACTAGGAGATGTCGGAGCAGCACTTCGGGAACAAACTCCAGAAGATAAGGGCCTCTATGATTGAACTTCAGCTCGAGATTCTCCAGGGCAACCAACTCGCCTTACCCTTCGCCTTCTTCGACGAAGGAAGCGAACCTTCGGAAGCCCTCTTCGACCCAGAGACAACCTTCGAAGCGGAAGTCCCGGAGGCCTTGGGTAGCTTCTTCGCATCCGCCTCCTTGCCGACTTTAGTTTTCTCCTGCTTCGGGGTGGACATCCGAAGCTCCTCCTGCCCCTTGGCGACTCTCTCGGCGTTCAAATCCGAGCAGACCGCGACACTGATGGGCTCTTCCATCGGGAGGGTGGTTGAAACCTTAATAGTCCGGCTATGATGTTGTTCGGCAATTCCCGCTCTTGGTCTTCTCTCTGCTTCCTCTTCAATTCGAGTAAGGCAGACATAATGTATTCGAACCAGTAAGCTACACAAGAAAAGAAGAATGGTTAGATCTGTATTGTTTATACTTGAATCAGACAAGAAGAGCGAAAAATAAAAGTCATCATGAAATGCTTCGGATATATAACTACGGAACTACTACTGACCAAAATCACGTGGTGGATTACCACAGTGACACTACGGAGCTAATCCGGCCAAATAAGGCAAGGGCTGACAGATCAGCCCTCGGAAGAAATAAGTCTCCGTCCGATTTCTTTTTCGGAGCGCCTGCATCCACAAGAGTAAGTTCTTAGACGGAGTCCGAGCAAAAGGATAGATTGCCCGAGAGAATTTCTTCGGGAATAGCCACTTCTCCCGGCTCGACTCGGGCTCACCCTCCTTCAGCGCCGGACGAACGAAGAAATACCTCTTCCACCACTCGACACCAAGAGAGGAAATCGGATCTTCAAAGAAAATATATCCGGGCCTCGCTAAGAAGGAATAATAGCTCGGACGCGAGTCACTGGCCTTGACCTCGAACAGCCTTTGGAAGTTCACTGTATTCAAATTAATGCCGATGCGCTTGCACAAGACTCCGAAACACATCAAATTACCCAACGAATTTGGGATAATTTGATGAGGGCTCAAACCTAAATCGTTGAAGATTTGAAGGAACTGTGGAGCAACCGGAAGCCTCCACCCGCAATGAAGTGATGCCTTGTACACCGCCATATACCACTCCGGAGGGTTGTAAAAGGCATACTTGGGGTCCGGCACATCAATTCCAGAGACTCGGGTATCTCATACCGGTCTCGGATATCATCCAACCTCTCCGCAGTCAATTCGCTGGCTCGGGTGGGCAAAGTGTCGTTTGAATTTAGCTCTCCTTGTGCATCTGGATGGATGACTTTCGCCCTACCCTTCGGGTATTTTGATTTTGAATACCCGGCCACTCGACGTCCCGACAGTGTCATCCTCGTCGTCAATTTTCATCCCCTGGAGCCCCAGCTTTAGCCACCCCGGTGTCCGGGTACAGGTCGACATCGATAACGGGGATAATACGGAGCGGTGTCACTGCACGGACCGTATCCTCGACGCCCGCCTCGAACATAGCTACCTCGGGAGCTTCACCGGCGGTATCCTCTACCATTTCACCAAAGGGTTCCTGGATATCCGGGATAAAAGGTAATTGGTGAGGATGAATGCGAGTGTTATAACCTAAGTAACGGCATAGGAAACCGACCTCGGGAGGAAGTTCGTCGCCCTCGGATCCATTGTTAGCACCAAACTCCCGAGTGGAGGTGAGATGGACGGGACCAGGTTGCGAAGTGGAAGCCTCCAGTTGTCGATTCTGATGACCCGGAAATAATTAGGCGATAGGAAGGATTACTCGCCTCCGGGTTAGCCCCGGCTTCACGTTGTTCGGATCCTTGATTCGGCTCCTCCAGAGCCCCATCGGCAAATGCCTCGGCCGAGGTCACATAATACGACCCTGACTCCGAACTAGACTCAGGCTCGGATCCGTAGCTTTGACCTTCTCGGGCATTCTGGCTATCACTATCGGACATCCTAGTAAAGGAATGAAAGGGTTAAGTCTAAAAGGTACGGGCTAACCTAGCCGAGCAGATCAAGATCGAATTGGTACAAAATGTTTCTCATTGGATCCTAGCCTAAAGGTCCCCATAGTTCTACGTCCAGTTATAAGTTAGCAAGCGCGGTTCAAATTATCCGGATTAGTCTAATCGTCTACGCGTGTTCGAGTTTCTCAGCACGTCTGGATACGAGATAAAGCCATATCATGCATATTAAAGACGATATAAAACAAAGCACTACATAAACAGGAACGAAGCCGAAAACAAAGAACAATATTCCAAACATAAGGAGAAGGATCCAAATACTTAGTTGATATAGAGGAATTGGATCGAAGGCAACTTCCGCTTCGGAATGCTCGAAGTGATTTGCTTCGGATTGCTTTACTACTTTGCTTCGGATGCTGACTTTCACAAGAATCCACTCTCTATAAATGCGATAAAATGGACGTTGACGGCACCCCTATTTATAGGAGGGGACAACTTCGGAAATCCAACCACCCCCCCCCCCCGATCGTGGCCACGATCTAACCACCCACTATCTCTGATCCAACGGCTCAGATCATTTGATGAATCTGAAAAGGCATAATAGACACTAATGCACTTAACGACGTTTGGTATTCCCCTCGGATACCATGGGCTTATGGATGATATTACCTTCAGATCTATCAACCTGGACGTTTGATTTATATTAGCAAAATTTACGGTTCGTGGATGGTAATTCTCTTCCGACGCTAACCTCCCGATAAGCTCGGATATGCTATTCTACAACACAAGTTATAAAAGAATATACGACCGCACATGAATAAGCAAAAAAGAGATATATACATTTCAGTGCGGATATTATTATCTGGAGGAGCCGTTCAAAACAACCAAAATAGGTGAAGCAAAATATTGTCCGAAGTAATCAAACTTTGGCAAATTACAAAATTGTACGGGGCATACCCCGCCTTCACCAGTTCGCATCATCCGTGATGGACTCGTCAGTCTCCACATAGGCATCCGGACCCAGCCCAGCCACCACCCTCATCCAAGCGAACCATCGCCTCCGAGCCTCCTTCCTGCGCTTCTTCCAGATCACGGCGTGTGTGCGAGTGATCCGGCGACCAATCTACTTCAACTCCCACAAGTCCTTCTTCGGACAGGAGAGCTCACTCGGGACCGGATCGAGTTCAACCGGATCAGCCGGCGTCCCCTCACCCGGATAGGCAGGAGAATGCCACACCTCGCAGTCACAGTTCATAAAATCTCGCCATCCCTGGTACCTAGGAAAGATGGGAGACTCGAATGGATGATTACTCGGCCGGCGAGCTACAGATGGTTGGGGAGCTGGAGCTGGAGCCGTTAAACGGGACGATGGCTAAATTGGGGTCCTCTGCCAGAACAAAATCCAGATTAGGAGCAAGTAGAGGCACGGACGGACGAGTGGCATACTCGTCTTGATAGTGGGCCCAACGCAAAGGACCGGATTGACTCTTCGACATTCTGCAGACACAACAATCAAAGCAAACCACAATGAGATCCAAAGACTAGAAGACCCGAACTCAAAGACCACAAGAGAAGCGATACTTACCTCGCGTAATCTTCTCTTCACTTCGGATGGGTTAAAATTTTAATCGACTGTGGTAAAAATGAAAACTACAGCCCCTACTTATAGGAGAATAATTTGGGCAGCACAAGCATTTATTGCTTCCCGCCCCTTCATATCCACCGTTGATCTGTTTGATCCAACGATCATGATGCAACTCGAAAGACAAAAAGACACAATTGGTCACCCAACGCGTCGCTTCGGACAAGGGCACACCATTCACGCAGTCGCTCTGGATGTCTCAACATTCGGATAATCGACACATCCTCTCGGATGATTTAGGTTCAGACCTTCGAGAGTTATTTTTCAAATACAAATACTCCTTTCTCAAAAATACAATCCGAAAAACAATTGTAAGAACCCGAGGAATATGTTGATACGGGAATATATCAAATCCGTCATTCGGACATCCCAAGGAAAAATCCTAAGACATCACGGTATTACAAGGACAAAGCTCCAAGAACCCAAGCCTCAGACCATCCGAGGTCAAGCTCGATCGAGACGTACGAAGGGTACCGGGATAAGAATGCCTGGACCGAAGCATCACATCCAAGGATAACATGTCCGGACCAATATCACATATGCATACATCCGGACCTAAAGATAACCGAGTGTGGCAAATCATAATACGTCAGTAGCAGAGGGCTCGACCTGTTCCGGACACTTTGGTCCGGAACCCTCACTTCGGATGTAACAACGTGAAGGAAGACTCCAATGCCCCCAATGCCTACAAAATGACTAATCCAGCCCTGAGGCCCAAAAAGCTACATGGGTTATGACAATCATATGATCCACGGGCTCAATTAAGCTCTGTTAGCCCAACACTTGGTACAATCCAATAAGTCCAACCCAAGAAGGGAACTAATCTCTATAAATAGGGAACACCTCTCAAGGTAAACTCAAGTATGGTCACTTAATCTTCTCACTATACTATAAACCTATTATACAAAGTTGACATACAATCACTCTTGAGTAAAGTCTCCCATCCGGTTTGATCCAAGGCAAACCGGGTCTAAAGGTTCTAACCCCCCCCCCTCTAAGTGGACTGTGCAGGTTCAAATATAGAGTCTCGGGCGCAAGGATCGGAGCTCAAATCATCCGAGGACCAGGGGGATTGGAAGAGTTAGTTGATTTTAGTAATATCCGTGGGTTGGGGCTTTTACATCAACACAATACAATGCTAGAATCAAACGTTTCAAAACTGACAATGGTCACTACAAGAATGCTGACGAATAGCGACGAAATCTATTCGTCACTAGATTTAGCGACGGATAAATACTCCGTCGCTAAATTATTTGACCGGGAGACTTTTTAAAAAAAAACACTCTAGCGACAGATAAATTTATCCGTCGCTATTTGGCGAATATACCAATGCAGCGGGCTAATTTCTTCATTTCTCCTCCTCCTCTTCTTCTTCTTCTTCTTCTTCTTCTTCTTCTTCTCCTCTCTTCGATTTTTTGGTCCACATTTGGGTATTCCGGCTACGTTGGACGGTTTCGGGCAAACTTGGTGTCTTTGCGAAGCTCGTGAGACGGGGATTCAC
>JAYMSP010005856.1:0-12777 GCA_036897095.1 Plantago elongata | reverse complement strand
TACCAGACATACTACCCAGAGCAGGGATATATTCCCATAACTAGGCTCACCATGAACCTAGGGCTCTGATACCACCGCTGTCACGCCCTGAGACCACACTGTGGGTCCCGCTACATTTAATATTCATTTAATAACATTCCACTACTCCGTCCGTTGGCGTGACCGGCCGTGTGAGCATTCCCCCGCCCACACGAAGCCTTATCCACCTGTCAGTCTCACTGACAAACAACACAATGTAAAGAGCCAACCACATGGCTAGTATGATTTTTCAAAACAAAACTTACATCAGAGTTTTAGCGAAAGTATTTTCAAAACAATATACAGGCGAGTGGCTACTGGTATCAGCATATCTACAGTCCAAAAGTACAACATATCCAAACCTCAACTACATGTTAATATTATACAGGCTAAAATACAAAATATTACTGTACAAGGAGACTAGTAACTTCTAAAAGTCAGCCTCGTCAGCGAAATGGTCTTCTTGGACGTCCACTAACTCATGTCTATGGTACAAAGTTCAAGGGTGAATTTCATAATACACAATGCCCGGATCAAGTAATTGCAATCAACAGATTTTCCCACAATTCAACACATGCATGTAAAAGTCACAACATGGATTTATAAACATTTTCACAATTTTCAAAACACGTTAGCTCACTCAAACATATGTTGCGGCCACTAGTATAACTCCGGTGGCAACAGACTGTCTACGACATATTCCTTGATCAGAGAAATTGAGTACTCGGCGTCACAAAGACAAAGCGTCATAAAGACGGTGTCACAAAGACAAGGCGTCACAAAGATAGTATCACGTAGACAGGCGTCACAAAGACAAAACGTCATAAAGACGGCATCACAAAGACAAATCACCAACATATATGAGAGCTAACATTTATCCATGCTTTTTATAAAATGTTTCATACATGTCACATGCATCAGAAATCATCTTTTCGGGATACGCACATAACTTGATCCTCAGTGATTACAATAATATTATATCAAGTCCCGTCGCTTGATATTATATTAACAGTTATCAAATCACCATAATAAAACAGTTATTTTCACAAAAACCAGTAAAGGCAAGGTATTATGAAGATTCAACCCATACCTGGTTTAGATGCTCGCTTATTCTCAAGATCGCCTAATTCGTTGCCTAGTTAATTACCTATATTAGTAGAAACGTCGTTAACATCTTTAACCGACCGTCAGACAACTTTTCTATACTGGAATCAATTCCCTTTTGTAATTTAATGTTCGAAGGGTATCTTCGTCATTTTACGATCATCGCTTCTGAATCACAATATTTATTAATGTTTAAACTTCTATTTACCCTTTTCAGACATTTGTTAAATATCTTTTGATATGTTTTAATATCACATAATTAAAATACTTACAAAAATATTACAGCCGGGACTCGAACCCTAGACCTCACGCAGAACAGAAACATTACTCACATCTAATATGCCCATAACACAACATCACCTTGGTCTAGTAACACTACTACCATGCCAATAGACACACTAGACACACTTCAACAACAGGGCAATGTAACTCCCTAGAGTAACATGGCATTAGTAGCAAGCACAAGATTGTATGTCATGAGGTACTAATAGTATTACCAAATAAACAATCAACACAAATGGAGCAAGGTAAAGTCGAACAATAAGTTAACAACAGTTCACAGACTGAGCACCAAGACACAACATTCATAAAGACGAAAAGTAAGCAGACCTACACACAAACTGAACTGACTAGGCATAAGACAGGGCCAAGGCGTCGAATACAAAAATTGAATCACCAAACTAAAATATGATCGATCAGAACAAGTACTCCTCTAACTACACAACTAATTATCAGGCTAGTTGTTCTGCCTTCATAGTAATGAACTAAAGGAGGAAGAAGAGCAACCCAAGATCAACTCAACAACAAGTCAATTCAACTCGGAATTAGGAATCACACACAACAAATATCAGAAAAGAACAAAAGAAAGAGACAATAGCAGTCAATAGCCTGGAAACAAGAAGAATAAAGCCGGAAAGATTCATACATGAACTACAACGTATATCGAAAACATAGTAATAGATCAGACCAAATCGAATTTAACCAAAAACGAACCCAAAAGTATCAAAGTCGGGCAAGACTGAACATAGCAAGAATTCGATGAACAGTAACCCTCAGATAACCTTTCAAAAATTAGAAGGAAAGAACGAGATAGAAAATCAATACCTAACCCATAAACTAAACGAGGAGAGGACTTACCGTAGCAGAAATTGCTTTTCGTTAGGGTGAGATTGGGATGACGGCGGCTCCAGGGAAAGCCCTGCGATTGGAGTGGTGGAGCGGTGGTGGCGATCGAAGTTCATCGTTGCAGAGGACTGGGTGGTGGTGAGAGAATAGGGCGGAGAAGGGTGAGGTGATGGTGAGTCGATCACGATAGATGAGTCGCCGATGGTGGCGTCAATCGGCGTGGTGGAGGACTCGATGGTGTTGATGAACGACGGTGGTGGTGATGGGAATAGGGGCGATCGAAGGTGGTGGTGATGGAAGCGGTGGGTTTGTAGTGGTGATTGGTGGCTGGAGGATCGAAGAAGGAAAAGGAAATGGAAGGAGATAAGTCGGTCTTCCAGACTTTTCCCATCTTACCCCTTTAATTGAGTTTTCTCCTTATTTTAATTGATTATCCTTACTAATACCTATTTAATTGTCCAACTTAGTAGGTTTACTGAACACATTAATTTATTTGTATCAAGTCATGTTATTCACTTCTTCGTTTGATAATTCATGTGTCGAAGGCTTCTTCATATAATTTTAAATTGTCCCAACATGCTACGCTCCTAAAAGTCTTTATGTATTTAATTTCTTTATTTATTAACCATTTGGCAGATGACTTCAAAGATTTAATTTAATATGAATCCTAAACCGACTCAAATTCTAAAGTCATCTTAAATTTTAATTCACCTAAACTCGTTGGCGAACTAACATTTTACTACTCCGTCAAGAACTATACTCGAAATATTATTAAAATATTCAGTTCGGATCCCGATCATTACACGCTGCCATTCCTCTCCGCCGTGCCTCCTCTGCTACAACACCATCACCACCAGCCGTTAGCTCCTACGCTCGATTTCCCGCTTCATCCCTTCATCAAGAAAGCCTTCACCGGAATTCTCATGGAGATTAGTGGAGAGGGTGGGTGGTGGTGGTGGTAGGGGAGTCAGGGTAGAAGGACCAGACGACGTCGAGCTCGGTTCGGGGTGGGTGGTCGGAGTCGGGTTGTTTGAGGAAGTCGAGAATTCGGAGGGTGGTGGTGGTGGGTTGGGCCCCCAAAATTAAAGGTGTTTGGCTGAATCAAAAATTCAATTTTCAAACAGGGGTAAAAATGGGTTTTCCTTCTTTTAATTCGTGAAAAGTCAAATCCGTGGGTTTCAATGTAATTAAATTTAACGAAAAAGGTGATTACATGTTATTGTTCAACTAAAAGGGATCTATATGTAATTGACAACTCTACGCAGGGTACCAGATGTAAACGTCCCTCTTATATATGATTTCTAAGAGTATGATCTACAGAATGAATATTATAGATTATAAGATAACTTTCACAAATGCATTACAATGAAATACAGTCAGCATCATTACAGAATTACTAAGTTAATTAGGACAAAAGGAGAGTCTAAGCTCCATGTAAGCATCATAATAAACTAGTCTTCAAGTCTTCAAAAAAAACTTAGGTTTAGAAAACTTAAGTTCTTCAACATCTTCATCTTCTTCAGCATCTTCTGGATCATCTGGGATCAACCTTCCTGCATTCTTCAACATATTCATAAAGTAGCCTTATGACAGAGAGCTCTGTTTTTCTGGCTAAGTCACAAATCTCTTTGTAAGCTTAATCAAGATTTCTATGATTTTCCAGGTATTCTCTTTTGGCTTTGATGAAGTTCTTCACCCAATAGTACTTTCCCCAAACCAAAGCATGGTTGATCTTCAGAATAGATAACTCAAAATACTTGTAAATTTCTTCACAGTAAGCAATGTCATCCAGATATTGATCCCTTGTCATGTAGAATGACTCATAGACATCAACACCTAATTTTTTTTGTTTGCTGAGAGTACCATCCAGCTTTCAGGTTTTGTGTACATCATCTGGCTTTGGATAAGGGCATGTATAATCCAATGGCTTACTCTTAGCCTCAGTCCTATTTGAACCTAAAAGTTAAGCCACTTGTGAGCATGCTTAGGATTAAGCAATGTAGGCTTATTGGTTCTCCATGCCATCATTTGCATGAAGATAGGATCTGGAAACTTCTTGTTCAGTAGTAAATGTTGTAGCTCAAGAATCCAGTACCCATTATGGAGATGTATGCATATGTAGGATGATTGGTTGTCATTAGTCTTGACATACTCAATCTGAGCAGCAACTGGTCTTTCTTCTTGTTGTTTCTCTTGAACTCTACCAAACTGCAAATTCCTGCGCATTCTTCTGTTTAATCGTTTCTCCATTTCTACTTGCTCTCTGGGTTGTGTGCTGGAAGATCCACCTTGAATAGACTTGGTGTTTCCAAAAGGAGTTTTGGCAGTAATTGGTCTTATAGCCAGAGGAGGTTGGATATTCTCTCTTCTTCTCTTATGAAGTGAAAGCTCATCTGTATCAGTCTCATCATCATTATCATCATCATCATCATTGAAATTCCTGAGTGGAGACTTACATGTTTCCTCCTTGTCCTTTATATCTCCTTCTATTTCTACTTCTTCTCCAGAAGGCTTAGTACCTTCAGATATAACAAGGGCCTTGGAACCCCTAGTTATTCTCCTTTGAGTCCTTTGTGCTGGTTCTTCAGAAGTCATGTCCTACTCTGGAACTTGACTTGTGGAGGGGACTTATTTTCTCTTCCTTCCTCTACCTCTCTGGGTAGTTCTCTCTTCCCCCATAGTCATGAATGACTGGCTCAAACTTACATAAGAACAGTCAAACTTACATAAGAGTGAGACAGAGACTCAAAGTCTTCTGCAAGATATTGTGCACTTGGACTAGCTTATGAACTTCCTTTATGAGCTCTACATTTTATTAAAGGAGTGACTGCTCCTTTTGGTTTAGCTCTTCCACTAGACGCAAGATAGACTCCGCCTTCATAATGGCATATTGGGCTTATTCAAGTGCCCTGTTGGCGTTGTTGCAGTCTTCATCCTGAACCATGCCTAAGTCTCTCTGAGACAAAGTTATGCTAGTGGCTCTATGCAGTAAGAGTTTAGCAACTGGCTTAAGGTCAGTAGGTACAGATTGAAGTACCTGGGAATCTTCAGCAACTAGGTCATCTCTGAGCACTTTAAACACCGTGTTTCTTCCAAGGTATTTCCCATCTCTGCAAGTTAAAGCTGGAATGGAGAAGATATTGGGAGCGAGAAGTGATCTTTTGAGATGAGATAGTAGCATCTCGTCCTCTTCTGGTGCCATTCCATGTGTTTCTTCTTCATCATTAGTGCTCAATGAGATATGATCGTTGTGAGCAGGCTCAACATTCATTTTTTCTATACCATTGATATTGGCTTTTTGAGATGGCTTAGTTGGTCTATCTGATGCAGCCTTAGCATCTTGCTCAGTATTATCAGTCACCAGAGCGTCTAACTTTGCAGACGTGACTTCGATATCTTCCTTCAATTTTAGCTTTCTTCAAGGAGTGCTTTTTCCTTGAGATCATCTGCCTCATTTGTCAGCAATTGGGCTTGTTTAGCATCAATCATAGTTTGATACTCCTGACTGAGCTTGGTCTCTTCGTCCAATAGCTCTCTGAGTCTTGTGACTCTTGCTTCAACAACCTTTAATTCTTCAGAGGGATCGGCTTGTTGTTCTCGTTGTTGATCCTGCTGAGTTTGACCATCACGATTAGCTGGAGGTGGTGATTGATTTGATGTAGGTGGATATCACTGAATATAGAATTCAGAAGTTGGAGTACCCGTTCTGGCTTCTCCTTGTCCCATTCCATCTGTCCTTGGTGGACCATCATTATCATCATCTGAGTGATCATTGTCATCACCATCACCTCGTTTTGAACGATCCTCAGAGGAGTCTTCTACTTCATTTTCATCGTAGTCTTCCTCTCTATCGTATACCAAGTTTATGATTTCAGGAAATGTAATCCGCTGCCCATTTACTTCCTCTTGTTCTGAAGGATATACCTTGAGTGTCTGGTGTAGCACAGGATTCACTGCCATTTCATGCCTGGTCGCTTCATCAGCTTCTTTGAAGGCGTCCATAAGATTTTTGCAGATATAGAAACCACTATATTCATCCATCATTTGGTGAAAGGAGAACTTTGGAAACGTAGCATGAATATAGTTCTCCAGATCAAAAGCTCTTGCTCTCCTCTCTGGATGTTCAATCACCTTGGCTAGCTCTATAAGATCAGCTTGTCTGAGCTTTCGCCATTACCAAAGCATTTGAGGTGTCGACTCAGAGTGATTGATTGAATGATTTTATAAACATTGAGTGGGGCTTCTACATCGATTATTGGTATTTCTTGAGCCTGAAAGAAATGGTTTCAAGTTAGTTTTATTCAAACAAACTTGCAGTTATCTGAGCTTGAGAGAAGTTATAAGTTTTGAGCATACATGTGTGTCAACACTAGGCTCGTCTACTTATACTTCTGAAGCAATTGGTGTTTCAGGTACTGGGGCCAGAGGAGTGATAGATTCCTCTTGTTCCATTCTTTCTTCTCGATCCTGAGAACAAAAATCAAACTTAGAGTTGATTACAAAAAGATGTGAAAGATAAGAAGTTCTGAGATTTCACTTACTTCCAAGGTAGGAAGCTCAGAGACTTGTCTTTCAGAAATCTGAGCAGCTTCTGTCATCCTTTCTGGAGACTTGGCTACTTCAGCCTGGTTTATCTCCATAAGAGCTGTGGAGGTTTCCAGTAGTTCCTCAGCTAACTTTTCTTCAAAAGAAACATATTCCAAGAAGAAGTTTGAAATATGTTCAAGAGATTCGGAAAGATAATGGTCATGTTTTACATACCTCCACTACAGAAGGCTCAGGAGAAATTTCTTCAGAAGGCTTTGCCAACTCTGGATTCTCTTGGACTTGTGGTGTTTCCACCAATTCTGCTTCTTTCTCAGTTGTTGCCTGTTCAGAGACACTTGGAGTTAGATACATACACGAATTTTCTAAGTATAAAACTGTTTCTTTTAGCGACAATTTGTTACCTGCACATCAGGTTGTGTTTCTTATATAGTAGAGGTTGAAGGAACCTCTTCTCCATTCAGATAGGTGGGTGCAGTGTCTTACCCCAACTCTGTAGTCTCCATGAAAGCCTGTAACAAACGAAGCTTATGAGTAACAAGTTAAGCATAAACATATTTAACAAGTTAGATACAAACCACTTTTGCTACCTGTGATTCTTCAGGTACGTTGGCTTCCATTTCATGGCTTGAAGTTTCTAGTACTTTGAACCTTTCCTCTGCTTGAACATTCTGAGTTCCCGTCTCAGAAGTTTGAGGAACCTGCGTAGATGCAAGAATTTCTTCAGCAATGAAGTTTGTTGGTGACTGGATTGTGGAAGCAATGTCAGCATCTTCCATCAATCTGTCATCATTCACCAAACCTTCTTCATCATGTTGGTGTGTGACTTCTTCACCTGCCTTTTCTGGGAGTGCATCCTCTGCAACCTTTGTTGTCTGAGGCAGTGAAGCTGAACTAGAGGCTCCACCATGAGTTTCTTTTTTTGATATTTTAATAGCAAGAAGAATTGGCACATCATCTTCAGACTCCATAGCGAGGTCTGGTACTGATTCATGGATCAAATTGTGCTCACTTGCAGAAAACTCTGACATTTTTCCTAAGCTCAAGGATCTCCTATCTGAGCTGGAGTCCTTTTGAGCTGGAAGGGGTCTCTAGGCTTCAATTTCCTGAGTTGTCCTTTTTTATTAAGGAGTTTCTTCAATCACTAGATGAATCCTCTTTCTTGACCTAGGTTTGTGGTCCTTGGCTTCTTAACAATTGGGACCTCAACCTGTACCTCTTCTTCCGGTACACCTTCGCTTTGAGCAACCAACTCATCCTTAGCTTCCTGCATGTTGGTCCAGATAACGACAAAGGTAAAAGACTAGGGGGGGGGGGGGGGAAACGTATTTTAAAATAATCGTCGATAAACACTATTTTTTTAGAAACCTAGGGGATTTCTGATACTTAAATTCAGAGAGGGAAGACTTTAAGCGATAAGATATACGTTAATGTGCTTTGCAGTAATAATGTGTGAGTGTGTGTCGCTAGAATGTAAATGCAATAACTGATAGTAGCTTCTGGAGGTGGTGTGATCCTCTAAATAGTCCAGTTCGGCCTTTTTGAGTCCTAGAATCCACTAAAACAGACAATTGAGTTCACCTTACAATATATCCTATTCTAAGATCCTTACAAACAGATGGTTCCCAACCAAATGTCCCCCTGAATTTTTCCCTAGCTTCTAAAGCTAAGTACTTCCTGTACTCAAGATAACCTTGGAGCTTTTCCTTGATTTCCCAAACTAAGTACTTCTTGTACTCAACGCCTTGATGGTGTTGGTGATATGATTTTTGTCAGGCTTCTCTTTAAATAACTTTTCAGCTATTTATCCAGAGTGCTGGAGAAGAAATCACAACTTAATATACTTGTTCAGTGTATGGAAGGATTCTCCTTTCTGACCCAAGTTGATAACCGTTCTGGAGAATGAACTTTAGAAAGAATGTCTGAGTGTTCAACTCTTTCACATATTATCAAACTCTTGTTAAGGTTCAGGACACTTATAACTACCAAAGATTCTCCGAGCTATTTGACTGTAAGCTTAGAGAACTATAGTTAGAGAGCTTGAGAGAATACGTGGTTGATATAACAATATGACCGTAGTTCGTTTGTTGATTCAGTGTAGTTTTCTCAACTTCTAAGTGTTGATATTTATAGATGAAATTGAGAGTCGTTCGAATACTATCCATTGGAGCTTCTCAGAATTCAATCCATTGATATCTCGAAATAAGTACTCAGGAGTCACTATCTCATTTTTCAGAGAGGGTTTTCTGGAATCGACTTTTCAGTCGGTGTAATTAATACACTGTACTATTCCTTTATCCTGTAGTCTCAACGAAATATATGCCATCAGAAAGCTAGCATGCTCCTTGTCTCAGAATGACAAATCTTCAGAGAGGTGTTATGTGCAGAGGCACTATACAAGGCTTCTGAACATATCATTTTGGAGGAGACTATTCCCTTGTGTCTTCATTAAACTTGCGCAATCTTCAAATCTTAGATTAAACTCCATTGCTAGGATCCTTCTTCACGGCCATCTTCGAAACATAAAAATTACATTCAGAGACCTAAACAATCCTATACAAGTTTAACTAGACTAACATAGATAAGTTACATGGTGATTGATCAAAAAACTCTAAAAGATATTCTTAACAAATTTTCCCCTGTTTGATCAGTCACACATGACTATCTTAAAGTCCTATTACAAACATGGAAGTGAAAATAATCCACCACTTAATCATTTCAAAAGATATTCAATCAAATAAATTAAGTGCAGAAAGTAAACATCAACCAAATCACAAGAAGTGATCTTTGCTGACAAGTTATCTTCTTATAGTTTCTAAGAGTACGATCATCAGAAAGAATATTATAGCTTATAAGAAAACTTTTACAGATGTATTACAAGGTAAGTATAGTCAGCAGTATAACAAAATACTCAGTAAATTAGGACAACAGGAGAGTCCAAGCTCCAAGTAAACATCCTAATAAACTAGTTCTTCAAGTCTTCAAAAATTACTCAGGTTCAAAAACCTCAAGTTCTTCAGCATCTTCAATCAGTTGGGATCAACTTTTCTGCAGTCTTCAATGTATTCATAAAGTAAATTTCTGACAGAGAGCTTTGTCTTTCTAGCTAAGTCACAACTTTCTCTATAAACACTATCTGGATCTTCAAGATTTTCCAGATAATCTTTCTTGATAAAGTACTTGACCCAAAAATATTTTCCCCACACCCAAGCATGTTGTACGTTTAGCGAAGATAATCAAAAACACTTGTAAATTTCTTCACAGTATGCAATGTCATCCTGGTATTGTTCTCTTGTCATGTAAAATGACTCATAGGTTTGAACACCTAGTTTGTTCTGTTTGCTGTAAGTACCATCTAGCTTCTTGATTTTATGCACATCCTTTGGCTTAGGGTAAGGACATATTTCTTCCACAGGCTTCTTCATGGCCTCAGTCCTTATGTGAACCTCAAAATCAAGCCACTTATGAGTATTCTTTGGATTGAGAAGTGTAGGCTTGTTGGTTCTCCATGCCATCATTTGCATATATATGGAATCTGGAAACTTCTTATTGACTAAGAGATGTTATAGCTCAAGAATCCAATATCCATTATGGAGATGTATGCACCTATAGGATGATTGACTGTCATTAGTTTTGACATACTCAATTTGAGCAGCAACTTGCCTTTCTTGTTGTTCTTCTTCTTGAACTCTGTGAAACTGTAGATTACTATGCATTCTTCTATTTAGTCCTTTCTCCATATCATCATGCTTTATGGGGTTTGTTCTACTGAAACTCCCACCTTGGGTAGACTTGGTAACCTCAGAAGGATTTCTTCTGCTTTCAGCCGGAGGTGCTTCAGAAAGACTTTCCACTCTTCTTATTTTCCTGTGAAGTGGATGCTCATCTTTGTCAGTCTCTTCATCCTCATCATCATCATTGTAGTTTCAGATGGGAGACTTGCAAGCTTCCTCCTTATCTCTTATTTCTTTTTCATCTTTTTCTTCTTCAGAAGGCTTGATTCCTTCAGGTATAACTAAGGTAGTCTTGGAACCCCTGGTTATTAGACTTCTTAACCTTGTCCTTAGTTCTTCAGAAGGCTTGTTCTGCTCTTGAACTTGTTGACTTGTAGAGGGGACTTGTTTTCTCTTCTTCCCTCTACCTTTCTGGGTAGGTTTCTCCATTACTTCCCCCATAGTCATGAGTGACTGACTCAAACTCACATAAGAGAGAGACAAGGACTCAAAGTTCTGTTGTAAGCTGTTGTGCACTTGAACTAGCTTCTGAACCTCCATTCTAAGCTCTTGGTTCTCTTTAAGGAGTGTCTGCTCCCTTTGGTTTAGCTCTTCCAATGGACACAAGATAGACTCTGCCTTCAGAGCGACATATTGTGCTTCCTCAAATGCCTTATTAGCATTGTTGCAGTCTTCATCCCTTACCATGCCTAAGTCTTTCTGAGACAAAGAAATGCTAGTGGCTCCATGCAATAGTACTTTAGCAATAGGTTGTAGGTTTTCTGGTACAGTGTTAAGTACCTGGGAGTCTTCAACAACCAATTCATTTATGAGGGACTGAAACACTGTGCTTCGCCCTAAGAATTTGCCATCTTTGGAAGTCACTGCAGGAGAGGAGAAGATGTGTGGAGCAAGTAGTGATCTCTTCATGTGAGAAACATGTAATGCATCCTCTTCTGGTGCCAATCCTTGTGAATCTTCATCATCAGTGCTCCAAGTAAGTTGATCATTTAGAACTGCTCAACATCTTCTTTTCCTTTACCTTTGATGCTGGCTTTCTGAGCAGTTGAATCAGAAGGTCAATCTGATGCAGCCTTAGTATCATGCTCATCATTTTGAGTCACCAGAGTGTCCAACTCTGCAGCCGTAACTTCGATGTCACTTTTTAGCTTCAATTTCTCTTCGAGAAGTTCTTTCTCCTTGAGATTCTCTGCCTCACTCTTCAACAATTGGGCTTCTTTGGCTTCAATCAATAACTTGTACTCTTGATTGAGCTTGGTCTCATCTTCCAACAGTTGTCTGAGTTTTGAAACTCTTTCTTCAACAGCTTCTAGATCTTCAGAGGGATCAGCTTGTTGTTCTTGATCATTTTGATCTTGTTATGAAGGACCATCTTGTAGTGTTGGAGGTGGTGATTGATTAGATGTTGGTGTGTCCTTCTGAGTAGTATCATCAGCAGGTGGAGTATCCTCTCTGGTTTCTCCTTGTCCCATTCCACCTGTCCCTGGTGGACCATCTTCATCGTTGTCTGAGTGATCACTGTCATCACCCTCACCTCTTTCTGAATGTTCCTCAGAGGAGTCTTCACCCTTGTTTTCATCTTGTTCTTCCTCTTCATCGGACACCAAGTTGATGATTTCAGGGAATGATATCCTTTGCCCATTTACTTCCTCCTGTTTAGAAGGGTATACCTTGAGTGTTTGTGGCAAGACTGGATTCAATGTCATTTCCTGCTTGGTCACTTCATCAGCATTTTTGAAGGCGTTCATTAGCTTCTTTCCTATCGAGTAGGCAAATCCTTCATCCATCATTTCTTGAAAAGAGAACTCTAGGAAAGAACCATGTATGTAGTTCTCTAAGTCGAAAGCTCTTGCTCTCAATTCTGGATGGTTGATCACCTTGGCAAGCTTCGTCAGTTCGACTTTTCTGAGCTTTTGCCATTGCTTGAAGCATTTGACATGTCTCTTCAAGGTGATTGATCGAAAGATTTTCTTCAGATCGAGTGTAGCATCCACATCGATGGCTGGTATAATTTGAGCTGGAAAGAAATGGATCAAATTATTTTTATTCAAACCAATTTTTTTTTGTTATCTAAGCTTAAGAGAAGTTAGTTTTTGAGCGTACATGTGTATCATCACAAGGCTCATTGACTTTTTCTTCTTGGCTTATTGGTGCTTCAGATACTGGTTCTAGAGGATTAACAGAGTCCTCCAGTTCCATTCTTTCTTCTCGAACCTAAGAATAAAAATCAAACTTAGAGATGTTTCAGAAA